>CAUJBZ010000163.1:0-13573 GCA_963082915.1 Dolichopus griseipennis
TCTAATATTTCTCTATATGACATTTTAAACTTTACAAATAAAACAGAATGTATATAAAAAATCCTTTAAATATTTTTTTTTAAAAATTCACAAAAATGAGGTGAAAAAGGAGTGCCAAAAAAAAACAAAAACAAATTTTTATAGGTAAAAAAAATAAATAAATAAAAACAAATTTGTTTTAAATTTTTTTTTTTTCAAATATAATGACAGCCGACTGGAAATTTACTGTTAAAGTATCTTTGACGCTTCGTTTTGATTTTTCAAACAAAAAAAACAAAAACGAAGAGAGGTGCTACGCAGGTTATTTTATATTTTATATGTGATATATAATATATACTCACATATGTGTATATAAATGCATACATTTATTTTTATTTATACACTTATATAAATGTTTATGCATATGTATAAATATATATATCTATATAGGTATACATAAAATCCTTATGAATAAAATTTAATCGTAGTATCCTTATAAAAGGGAAATTTAATTATGCGTTATACTGATATTTTATCTCCTCTTCTTTGTATTGTTGTTGTTTTGTCATTTTGTTTTTGTCTATTGCCTCGTTTGTTTATCCTGTAATTTTATTATTGTTGAATATGTTGGTTTTTTTTTGTTTTTTTTTTTAATTTTATGCATTTTGAAAGAGAAAGACATAAAATCAATAACAAAAAGGATATTTTAAGAAATAAGAAAATGAGAGAGAAAAATAGGAAATATTTTTAGAATTTTTAAGAGAAAATTTTAAAGTAGAAAGTGTAGAAGTTTCATCTGATTATTTTATTATGTGTTGTTTTTATTATTATTTTTTTTTTTTGTTTTTGCATCTAACAATTAAAATTCCAGGCAGAGAGAAAGGGATTTACAATGAAAATTTGAATAAAATATCTTAGTATAAATGTCTTTTTTCGATTAGAATAGTTAATAATTTAAAGAAACGTGGAGAGAAGCTTAGTTACCAAGTTGATAATAAAATTTGCAATTTTTTTATCCTCCACTGAATGAAAGTGAATTAAAGTGCCTACATAATTTCTTGAATTAAAATTTCTAACAGTTTGATTAAAAGTTGTGACTTTGTTGCTCAATTAAATCTCTGCTACTTGTAAATGAATCTATTGATCAGTATTTAATAAATTGATGAAACTTTTATAATAAATTTGATTATTTTTACTACTAATCTAATATCTCTCTCTCTTTCTCTGATACCTATCCACTACTGGATGTTAGCGGTCCTGGAAGTTGGTTAAGTTATTGATAATAAATGCTTCTGTATTAATTTAAATCCTTCACTAAATATACCAAATCATCAACATTTGATAAACCTGTGTATAGAACCTGTTGATTTGTTTTCGACCAATACCACTTTTATATTCAATTTTACCTTGCACGATAAGTTGTAGGACCTCGTATTCTTGACTTAGCATCATTTGTCCATCACTTGTTCATCACATCACATGTCATTTCTATAGAGCCAAAAATTTCAAAAGCTTCCAATTTATTCATATGTATGCGATATACAGTAATATTTTGATAATCCGAATAATTGATTGCATACCCCTATTCGGATTAACATGAAATTCGGATTGTTGGATACCAGTCTAGCAAGTATAGCTTTGGCCGAAACCTCTTAATAGCCCGAAAACTCTTTAAAATTAAAAATCATAAGTCATAAAGAGTTAAAGTTTTGTGGGCTCTTTTTTGTTCCATATTTCAAACAAAAATTTATAGTTTTTACTTTTGTACATTCTGATACTTACAATGTTTTAAGTAAACTAACGAATAATATAAATTAAAACTTCAACACTTCATAAAAAACAAAAACGCACACAACAAAAACCTAACTGTTAATAATTTTTTATTAAAAATATTCATACGAAAAACATAAAAACAATAAACATATTGCAATTTTTAGCATAATTCGGATTATAGAATCTCCCAGCTGCAATCAATTCGGATCAATTCGGAAATAAATTGTTATTCGGATTATTGGATATTCGGATTATAGGGGGTTTCGGATTCTCGAAATATTACTGTATATAAAATCTAATAATAATTTTTAATATTAGAAATGTTAAAAAACATATTTATATTGAACACCTTATTGTTGACAGTTAATAACTATTTTTTATACGATTTTTTTGTTTTGTTTTTAATGAGATTCGTAAACAAGTGGGATTACATGTTCTCTTACTGCTGCTTTATCGAAAAAGCAAATGGTTTTCCTTTTTTTTGTTTTATAAAAAAAGTTTTTATGTGTTTTTCCTAAACAAATATAATGTCCTTTTAAAAATGTGATGTACCAACAGTTTTGTGTTTTATTGTTTGAACTTATGTCTTGTTTTTGTTTTTTTGTGTTTGTATGTATTTTGTATTCTCATATTTTGTTTTGTTTATTTAAAGATGCAAGATTTTCCTGATAATTAACTTCTTTCCTCCAATTTAAATCTATATGTAAACTTAAGGGTCTTATCACCAAAATAGTTTATTAAAATCAACAAGGTCAAAATAAAATAAAAATTGGGTTTGTTTTTAGCTTTTTATTTTTAGTTATGGAAAAATGGACAATTCACTTTTACAATTCAAAATGGATGAGATGTTATACATACATATATATTTAGATATATGTATGTTTGATTTATTTTATTGATTAAATATTTATTTAAGTTTTAGGGTTGTTTAAAGTACAAATATTTATAATTCTAAGAACCATTATGTCAAAAACATAGTGGATATTATACAAAAATAAGGTACTTACTAACACTAAGCTTTGCAATTTCATTTTTGGTTTGTATGTATAAATAAGGATTAGGAGTTCCTGGAATATATGGTAACAAATCAAAACATATCTTTAAAAGTCTATTAAAATCTTTGTATATAAGTTGGATCATAGGTTTCAGGATCTTTATTTAACTTATAATTAAGTTTATTTTTTTAAACTTATAATTTCCAATATTAGCTTCTTGAATATGTATGTCTTCTTCCCAACATTACTAGACTCATCAGTTGTGAGTAGGGATCGTAGAGTTGGAATTGCTTAGACGACTCCTGTTTTATTTAATTTTCAATTTGTTTTGGTACTTAAATGCAATGTTCAGAAATGCGATTTTGTGAGATTCTGGGTATCTGAAGCTGGGTGTCTAAAATTTTGCCACAAATAGTTTAGTGTTATGGCCAAAGTTACAGCAAAATTTGGTTGGTCTATTGCAGAGGGTTCGAGTAGCTCCCATACAACTCCTTCTTTTATATGAGTATTCCACTACACTTAATAAAGCTGTATGTTTGAAATTTTGCCAAAAGTAATTAACCGCATGATATAATGTATATGTTAAGGTTATACGGGTATCCCAGAGTTGACACAGTCTACTTTATTACACTCTTCCTCGTTTATTATATTTATAATTTTATAATTTTGAAATTATTTTTCATCAAATAGTTTTCTTTGAGTTTTCAATATCATGATTTTGATTAATACATGGGTACTTTCAAATCAAATGAAAATTTTCCCTTACTCTATATGGTTCGTGTCCAAAATATATTTCAGTTTCAGTTTTCAAAATTTCATATTTCATTTATCATTCATTCCTATTGAACTTATTAGAAAGAAAGATAAACAAAACTTGACAGCTTAACATGTTGATGACATTTATTTGTATACGTTGTGATTTGTAAGAAATGTAAAATATCAAAAGAAGTAATTTAAAGATTTAATTAAACTAATTAGATATTTTAAAAACAAATAAAATGGGTTCAGAAGAGAATAAAATTCTTATGCAAAATAAGATAAGTAAACTTCTAGAAACACGTTTGGATACTGATAAGGTAAATTTCTTCTATTATTCAAAAGTATTCAATTTTTTCAATATTAAAATTCCATCTAAAAATAAAAATTTGCTTTTAGGAAACTTTGGAAGCACTTAAAGATTTGTCAACATATTTACCAAAAGAAACACCAATTACAGATTTAAATTTACGCTATGAAATTCAAAAACAAAGAGTTGCAATCAATGAAAATTTTTTAGAATCTTTTCGATCTGTAAAAGAAGCTATTGAAAAAGTTTGTGATGAAATTGATGATATTGCCGGTTCCATCAATAATATGAAAGAAAATTTACAAAGTTCACAAGTTTTAACTAAAGATTTAATATTACAAACTAATGAATTACAAAATGAAGGAAAAAAAATTCAATTACAACAACAAGTGGCTAAAAAATTTACTGCTCATTTTCAATTAAGTGTTGAAGAACATAAAATTTTATATGGTACAAGTAGAGAAGATGGAATAACATTGAAATTTTTTGATGTGTTAGATCGTGTACAATCAATACATAATGATTGTCGCGTTTTAATACAAAATAGTTTTCAGACATTAGCTTTAGATATAATGGAAGAGATGACATTACATCAAGAAGCTGCACTAGAAAGATTATATAGATGGACACAAAATCATTGCAGAAATATTGAGAACAATGAAATTGGAAATTTAATTATGATAGCAATGAGTAGATTACAAGCTAGACCAGTATTATTCAAGTTATTTTAATTGATGATTTTGTTTAAAATTCAATATATCATACATTTTTTTTCATATTTATAGATATGTAATAGATGAATATGCTACATCTCGACGGGCAGTATTAGTTAGATTGTTTATTGATGCATTAACTATAGGACAAGGTGGAAATTCACGACCTATTGAAGATCTTGCACATGAACCAAAAAGATATATTGGTGATATGTTTGCATGGTTACATCAAGCAATACCATCTGAAAAAGAAAATTTATTGCTTTTAGTTAAAAAATGCGAACACAATGGTATTTAATAAAAATTATACTATTTTTGTTTATTTGAATATACATATATAAATTTTTGTTTAGATTTAACAGATCAAATACAAACGGCTTTATCACATATAGTTGACGGAATTTGTCATCCTTTAAAAGTTCGTGTTGAGACAATTTTAAATTCTGAAAGTGATACGATTACCTTGTATGCTTTGTCTAATTTATTACGTTTTTATCAAAATATTATTAATCAAGTGAGTTTTAAACAAAAGTTTTTTTTTAATTTTATAAATTGAATTATTTTTATAACATTTTAAGGTTGTTAAAGGAGGAAACTTGGAACTTTGTTTAACAGATTTACAAAGATACAGTGAACAAGTATATTTGAGTTCTTTGGCCACGCAAGTAAAAATTATACTTCAAGGTCCATTACCGCAAGGACGTGGCTTAGATCCGCCACAGCGTGATTTAGTACCACCACCAAGTGTTGGAAAATTATTGAATATATTGAAAGAAATTTTATCTGTAGCAAGTATGGTAGAAGGTCGTCAAAGTGATATTATTAAAATTGTTTCCTGTGTAATTGATCCTTTGTTGCAATCTGTTCAAGAATCTGCATCACATCTTCCAACTGTAGATATGGCTGTTTATTTGTTAAATTGTTTGTACCATATGCAAAGTGCTCTGGCTGTTTATGAATATATGGATGATAGAGTTGAACGTTTACAAGCTCAATCTGATGCACAAATTGATACTTTAACATCAGAGCAAGCTTCATCATTAGTTGCAAATTTGAATTTAGGACCCATATATACACTTTTGCAAAATAATCAAGCTAAAATTGAAGTTAATTTATTAAAAATATTCTTGGATAAGTTTTTAGCATTTTTAGAGATGCCAGAAATTTTGCTCTTGTCTCAAATTAATTTATTACTGAGTTCAAATCATAGACAACTTGTCAAAAAAAGATCATTTAGTGTTATTATTGCAATTTACAAGCAAATGTATGAAAGAATTCAAGATTCGGCACAACAAATCGATTCTTCAACAATAATCAACTTAAAGACGCCAGATGAAATATCTAAAATATTATTGGATTCTTAAATATTTAAGGAAAACTGTTTGTTTGTTTTGTTAAAATTAAATATTAAATATATATAATTTACAAAAAAATTAAAAAAATTTATTAAAAATAGAAAATTATAAAAAAAAATGCAATTTAAAAAATTTATTTAACGTAACTTTCGTACTTATTACTTCAAAGTACATAAATAAAAATATATTAATCTTTTTCGCGTATTTACAACTAAGCGAATTAAAATAGGATTAGCTCTTAATTCATTTTTATAATTTTTGTCTTTTTTTAATTTTTATCTGAAGATTTAGGCCAAATCCATATCGAAACATTTACATATACAACCCGTTACTGGGCATTCGGAATTTTTTTGGAACCATTCCATTAAGTGCTCGGTGTGACCACCATGTCTACAAGTTTGACACCACGAAAACCATTTAGCGAATGGTTTTGATTGCCAACCTAAACTCTCATGTTCGAGAGCATTTTTTGACACTAGTGCCGTTGTTGTACCCATATGTAAAAGACATAACGAACATCTAGGCAATGGCTTACGGCAACTGGGACATGATGATAACTTATTAAAATGAGACGACACATTTCTTAGCCTTGCATCTTCAGTTAAAGCTGATGAAACAGATTTACCACAAAAACTGCATAAAAGGAAAACTGAACGTGAACTTTTACCAGACAACGGTTGATTTTTATTCATTTTAATTTCTAATTCAGCACGCTTCTCCCATAAACCCCATATGTCTAAAAGCTCTAAGTAACTTGATATCCAAAAATGGATTCTGTAATCTGTTATTTCATCAACATGAAAATATTCTATTGCAATTAATGAAACCGTTTGAACATCTTCTGACCGATCAACGTATGATTGCATTAAATTAATTGTTTCTGGACATTCACCACCAGTTAATAGTAAACCATTTAAATCACCATCTAGTATACATTTTTGTATTTGATTTTTAACATATTCAACTAATTTTATATCGTTTAAATATTTACAGGCGAAAGCAATACGATCAGCTAATGAAATACCTTTTTCATTTAATATAACATCAAAATTTTCATTTTCAATGGTAAGGAATGAAAAAATTGTTCGTATGTGAGGATCACGAATTTGAGAACTTGCAGTTATTTGTTGTTGCCTCCAAGTATTATTAGAATTATCTGAATCAAAACTTGATAATGCTATGGCTGCCATTCTTAGCATACTTGGATCATTTGTTTGATCAGTAGCTTTTAATAGTATATCACAGGCATGTGCTATTTTTAAGAAAAAAACTGCAATCATTGCAGCTCTTATATGTTCTTTTTTAGCACATAAATCAGGAAGGAATTTATTTAATAATGCAGCTTCTGTTTCAAACTCCCAACCACATAAAAATTGAGCTTGTGTTCTTGCTTCATTCCGGTATGTTGTAAGAATGTTTGTTGATTTATTTTTATTAATAATTTCAGGCCAAGATAATGTTAATGTTTCACTACGATTTGAGAAAATATTTTCACTAATTTGATTTGAATCGACCCCTAAAAAGTTAAATAAAATTTTTTTTTAATATAATTAAAATTTTTAATTATTTCTATTTAAATATACCTAAAATATTTTGAAGACCCATTGGAGTATCATCTACTGTAATTTTTTCTAAAGTAGTCCAAACTGCTTTTAATGTAGGACTATTAGTTGCCTCACCATTTTTACCACGATCCGGTAACAATCCATAACGTTTTAGTGCTCGATTTCTCATAATTTTAGATATATCATCACCCGATTTATTATTTAAATCTCTAACTTCAAATTTAGCATTTGAATTTTTAATAGGATAAGAATCCCATAAATTATTTTTTGGATCAATTGAAATACTTGTACGATGTGGAATATTGAAATCTTCTATTGTACCGTCTTCCAAAAGAATTAAAGCATGATCCGTATGACCAGGATGCCATGAAAAACCAACTAAATTTTTGGTTTTACTGTTTTGTGTAGTATGAACACTATTAGTACCAGTTTTTAAATTTCCCGGTAAGAAATTCTTTTTTGTATAATATAGTTCATTACCATTTTCGATATCTACCGGATATATATCAAAAACTTGTAAATAAGGTGCACCTTTAGACATCGCCGACAAAACATTCGTTCTAGTTGAACACCATGAAATTTGTGAAATATTTTTAATTGATGTTTGAATTTGTGTTAAAGTTTTATCTAAATTTCTTAAGTCCCAAATACCAATACAAGAATCAACATAACTTGCTAAATAGTCACCATTTTGAGACAATGTCAGTCCATTTACAAATCTAGAATTAACCGTTGACGAAGGTGTTTGAAAGTTTGACGATCTTAAATCATAAATTCTAATGGATTTTTGACTTATACCAGCAATTAAAGCACGATTTGTTTTATCCCAACATATACTATGTGCAACTTCTGATAGACCAATACCATTAAAGCCATTATTTCCATCTTTAGATATTTGCGGATGATTTACATCAAATATTGTAATGCAGTAATCTGATCGTATTTTGTCATGTCCTATTGCGAGGATATTTTTATCAGATTCATTCCATGCTAAACATAAACATGTTCTTTGCTGTCTTGGAATAAATTCTTCGGCAGTGTTATTTACTTTATTTAATTCAAAATCACAAATTCCAACTTTACCGCTTGAAAGACCAACAGCAATTAATGGTTTTTCATAAAAGGATGGTTTAATACAACGTATATATTGATAACGATCTTCTCTTGTTAATAAACTGGCAGAAACTGTGGTTATATTATCGTAACGATGATTTTGTAAACGATTTTGTATATGTAAATTTTTAAATTGATCTGTTGTTTGTGCTACCACTGGTGATGATGATGGAAGTGTTAAATCTTTAAACTCATACAAACTTATTTCAGAACCCCAAGAAATAAATTTGTTAGGAATATTTGGAAAACAACAAATACCATGAATAGTACCATTCATGGTTGAATTTTTACACTGTTTCAGGATAAAATATAAATAAAATCTTCCAAATAAATTTATAATTAATTAATTTTTATTTTGCGAAATGCGAATATATTTTTTTTTATCACGAAAAATGTTTTTAAACAAACATATGAATGTCATCGAAATGTCAAATTATTTAGTCTCAAAACAAACGTGAATGACATTAAATCTTTTCTCATGTTATCACAATTCACACAAATATTTTTTGTTTAAAAAAATTAACTGATATTAAATTTTAAATTATTTTATTCTTTGTATTTTTTTTATATAAAGTTTTCCTATAAGTTTTATTTAAAAATAGGATTTGTATTTTATAATGAATTACCTTACTCAATAAAGCGCGCAGTAACTTGGTAAGTTAAGTGATAAAATTTAATTCCAAAAAAAAAAAAAAAAATGTTTCAAAAGATAAGGAAACGTTCAGAAAATAAAAGTTTATCACAATATCAAAGTGGCATCTATTGGTGAATTTTGAAAACGGGTAAACTATAAAAATAAATAAAAAAAGATAGAAATTAAAAATTATTGCGTTTTAAATTTTTGGAGCAATAAAATAACGGATGTATTACGGTGCTTGTTTTGCACTTAGCTTGTCATCTTGTCGGATAAGCATGAACCAATGTATAAACCATAAACACTATGCTAGACTAATTACGTTAAAGTGGAAGTGAATAATTTCAAATAATTTCACCGATAGCTGAGTGGTAGAGTGGCGGCTTGCCAATCGAAAAGTCTCGGGTTCGAACCTTGGTCATATTGTGTATTACAATAATTTATAAATAAATTTCAAAATAGAACTAGACAATTTCGAAAAAAGGAAAATGATTTAATTTAGAGTCAAGTATTTTTAAATTGAGAAAACTATTTTGGAAAAACCTTTGTAGATGTATAATATTTGGGACAAATTAAAACTTATCCTTTTGATGTTTTTTTTTGTTTAAATTTCATTTTCGATTTCAGAACACAAAGTGCAATGTTTGAAATTTGAAAATTTCAATTAAAAATTCAAATAATTGTTTTTTAATTTTAATTAATTTTTGTACTATTCAATATAAATAAATAAATAAATAAATAAGTATGCATTTTAATAAGAATACTTAGTACAATTTTATTAGAAATACATTTTTGAACGCTTCTATGTCCTAGTCATAGAACTTTTCTATGTTTAAATCAACCCACAAAGTTATGATACGCTAACAGCTGGGTGTCACAGTGGTTAAAGTGCCGAAATTTCATGCGGGTGCCTCGGTTTCGTAACCCAGTCAAAGCAAAAAAATTTTTATCTAGTTTTCCTAGATTCGCCATTGGGTTCAAATTAATGGCTTAATCAATAATTAATAATTATATATCTTTAATAAAAAATATAAACAAATACAAAATGTAAAAAAATAATTTAATTGAATAATATAACTCACAGATAGAATACCATATATTAATGTATAATTTAAACAATAAGAGCTGTGACAGACGTTCATATTATTGGCTAGTACTATCTCATATTTAATTTGTATGTGGAATTTATTAAGATCAATTTTAATAACAAGAATTCCGGTAATTCCAAAAGTAGAAAAAAAAATCTATGTAGTTTCAATCTTCAATCCCGCACAATGCATTTGCATATAATGCATGCACTCTTTATATTGAAAATTACATTTCTAAGAATATTTCAATATTTTATGTTAAAATTTTTAATTGTAAATCGTTGAAATCTTGTAATTCTCAAATAATTAAAAATAAACCTCGTTATTTTTATATTTATTTCAATTTGTATTTATTTATTTTTTTAAAAATGTTTTATTTACGCAATTTTAATTTTCTTAATGAAATTTTATTTTTGCTGTTTTTAAACATTTAAATTTTAATTAGTTTATACACTTGCAAATTTGTAATTAAAAAAATTTTTATAGCTAGAAGTTGAATATTAATTTGTTTGACAACGTCAAACAAATAATCATGTTTTGATTTATATTGCAATTCCCTTGGTATTAATATGCAAAAGCATTATTTGAGAGTTTTTCAAAATTAATATTTCCATTTCATTTTAAAACCAACTTTTTTAAGGTTAAAACTAGGAAAAAAGTATAAGGTATTGACTGCGTTCATCAGGTGTAATAAACAAATGGACTTAAATTAATTCAAAATTTTGAAAACTCCTAAACTCCGATAATTTTTATATTAATATCTTAAAGAAATTAATACGAGTACTCGGGTATATTGAACTCACTTCCCTAAATTACGGTATTTTGAAGAACCTCTAAACTTAATATCTCTAAAAATATAACGAAATCCTGTGCTAAATATAGTGCATAACCCTTATTCACACATTGTCTCATTGTCTGCCATCACTAATCCCATGACTATATATCTCTGGCTGTGGGCTGAATAAATAGCTGAATATCTATAGTGGGCAGTTATTTGAATAAATATGAATTACGCATTTTCAAATTAAGAAAATAAAAATCTTACAAATAGTTTGAGGGCGCCAGCCCCAATTATATTAAATGTTTTACTACTGGCTTTTTATGTATTGAAAATAAAATTGGAGGGGCTTAAGAGTTGGATAAAAAACTAGGATTCCAATAGTTTTTTTTCGCAGAGGTTTGTATGCAAGAGGCCTCATTTTTTGTAATGCTTTATAGCTGAAATGTGTAAAAAAAAGCATATATGTTATTACAGAATATGTACATATATTTGCATAAGTAAATTCGAGAATTTGAAATTGGAAAGACAATTATTTGGTTTTAAAACAAGACCCTCGAATTAACGATAAATTCAGATCCCCTTAACGGTGGTCAGTCATTTCAGTATATCAGATTCTTAAAGTAGTGTTAATATTTTAAAACAGAGCTGGTGTTTTCAGTGTGTTGACAGTGTCACTGTGCTTACCTTATCAACAACCTTATCCCAGGAAAAAAAACGAGAACTTTTGAGACCCGAGATTATGAAATAGTGATTTTGAAACGCGTGATTTCTTAAAAATATTTGATAAGTGATAAAGTTTAATTATATTAGAAATTGTAACAGTTTAATTGACTATATATCGTTTTTTTCCAATTTACCAATTTACGATAAAATATAATTCCCAATGCTCTCCTATCAATATTATCGTAATTCGTAATTAATTTTCATACATCGCAAACAATTAGAACCGTTAGTTAAAAACCACTGAAATATTATTTTAAACAAAAATTTATCTCAATTTTATAATGATCAATATTAGTGAAAAAAAATAAACAAATTGCCGGCATATATACACATACTGTATATATATATATTGTATGTATGTATATATATGTATATATATATGAGATTTTGTTTTTTTTTTTTAGTTTCTATATTTACAAACTTAAGATCGCGCAAATTGTGGTAAAATTAATTCAACATGTTATATGCCATATGGATGCATATGTTTCTAAATAAATTTATATATATATATATATATATATATATATATACATATATTTATACATGGATATATTACAATATAGAATATGTATGTTACTATATAAATATTTATATTCATATTAAAAAGTTTCAATAACAAAAAGTGGTCAAAAAAAAAAAAGTTTTTATAGATTTTTTTTTGTTTTTGTTGTTTTATGTTCAATATTTAATTTTTTTTTTTATTTTTATTTTTGCAAAGTTTTTATTTTGTTGTTTTATTACAAAATGTATGACAATATCTTTAAATCGTTTAGAATGTCAAATATAATTTATGAAAAATAAAAGTTAATATATAAAACTATAAATTATACAATGTATATAAGTACATATATAATGCAGAGTGTACAATAAATTTAAAGTATGATTATTATTCAGTTAAAATTTTATAAAAATGCTTTCTCTCTACATTTTTCGTTTATAATGCAAAATAATACATTCGGTTGTTATTTCTAAGAGATGGGAATGCAATAAAAAACCATCATAACTTGAGTTGAAAATTTTGAAGGCAATCTTTTGACTTTGACAAAGTTAATTTTTTAAGAATTTGTAAATATTAATTGTATTAAAAACTGATACAAGATTGAAAAGGCAAAATCGAGTGTATATTGATAAAGCAAAAAGTGCATAATAGTGGGTAACTGATCAATATAAGCAATTATATAATCTGTTTTTTATATATGCGCCTAAAAATATGCAATATTTTTTAATTTTTTTTTATTTAGATTTCTAATATTACATAAGAGTTTTAAGTAATGTTAGTATTACCCTCGGGTTCTATTGCCATTATTTTTTTGATATTATAGATTTTAATAATAAAACTATTATTGAGAGTAGTTTCCTTTAAATTTCAATAAAACTATTTATTTATTTTCACAAATACCAGTATTTTGTCTACGACATGCAGACTTTTTCAGTGCTAGTACTCGATTAATCTACTCATTTTTAATTTATATCATTATTAATTTACTTAAAACTTCCAATATGACGCCGGACTTTCATGCGAAAGGTCCCGGGTTCGATTTCTGGCTGGAAAAACTCAATAAATAGTATATAACAATATAAAATTATATAAAAATAACTTATAATTTAATATCTATCGGCTGCCCACATGGGCAAAGGGTCCTTCCTATATGGCAAAGGGTTCCAAAATTGCGTGCAAATATTTATAATTGTACATAATTTATAAATAAATAAATAAACTTCCAATTTTGTAAAACATTTAATAAAATTTGATTAGGGCTTCTTAGACGAAACTTTTCTTTTGAACAA
>CAUJBZ010000164.1:0-12094 GCA_963082915.1 Dolichopus griseipennis
AAGGAATTCAGAATCATTTTTCGCATGTTTTCAGAACTTTAAATAGGCATACATTTGTAGTAAAAATTTACCTATGTAGCTATTAAATTTAAAAATGAAAAAAGGGTAGGAAATATTTATTCTTTGATTTATTCGAAAAACTTTTTTTTTGCTATAAATCATAAGATTGAGATTTAAAAAAAGACTTCGGTTAACTTGACTATTATTTGTACTTCTGGCAGCTTCAATATAATATAATACTAAATATTAAACTTATGAATTATGATATGTTAAATTTTGTTGTACTATTATGTATTCATAGAGTTTTTTAATTAGGATACAGAATACGTACGACGCAAGAATTGTTGACAACACTGTTGGCATAATTTTTATTATATATAGTCTAATGTAATTTACACAAAACGAATTTTATATGTTAAAAGAAAAAATAGCTCGAATTTCGAGCACAGGGCGATACTAGTTAAATATTTATTTTATATAAATTAAAGCATACGACGTACAACTTTTATACGGCAGTACGTCAATATGTCTACCTATATATCCGTAAATTGATACGCGCGTACACACAAAAATATTTATTTGAATGTTTTAATTTACAACAAAAAATTTTATTAATTTCATATAATAGGTATATTTAGAATTTTTTTCAATATAAGATATTTTTTAAAACACAATCTTAGAAATATGAGAAAAACCAAAAACCATTTGTCAATTTGTAAATTTTAAAAACCCGATTACAGTACATCACGTTACGCGTATTTTGGTTGCTCTCATGAAAATTCATGTACCTATTTATTTGTAAATTTTTTGATAGAAATTATACGTCAACTTTTATTTAAGTTTAAGATTATTTTTTAGTTTTTTTTTCGCGAACATTTTATAGGTATTTTCAATTATTTTGAATTTATGTTTTTTTAAAAAAAAAATATTATTTTAAAATATTTTATTTTGAAATCTAAATCGTAGTAACATCAGAAAAAATAATTACAATATTATTATACGCTTTGTCAAATTTTAAAATTTTAAATTCCGAAGTACAGTACACAAAATACCTACTTATTTCAACATTTTTTGACAGAAACTGCATGCCGGACGCGTTTATTCTGGTTGATCTGTAAAGAACACATAATGTTTCTTAAGAAATGTTATTTTTTGTTTCTGCAAACATACTATAGGTATTTCAATTATTTTGAATATATATAAAGTATTTTTTAAAAAAATATAGGTATTTTTAAAAACAATATTATTTTAAAATATTTTATTTTTATAACAATAACAACATAAAAAAAAACAATAACTTTTTTGTATGCTTTGTCAATGTTTAAATTTTAAAAATTCGAGGTAAGTAAGTTATTCTCACGTAATATCATGTGCTTAACTACTAATTTAAACGAGGAAGATTATAGTTGCCCTTGTCAACTTTTAGATACCCGTGCTTACCCACTAACCGTTATTTATTTTCCACATGCTATTATAAATATTACAAAAAAAATATAAGAAAGTAAAATAGTTAAAAAAAAATTTAGCTTATTATCCCATAATTTTTGCTTAAAAAAAATTAAATAAAAAAAAAAAAATATTAAATTTTTAATTCATTATACCATAATTTTTGCTTAAAAACAAAAAAAAAAAAACCATAAAAAAAAATAACCATAAAAAAAAAATAGCCCACCCCAAAAGTTGGCCCGAGCGATGTCCAACTTTGCCAACCAACTTGCCCTATTACTTTACCTGCCCAGTTTTAATTTTAACCTCGTAGCTTCATTAGATTCACAGTTATCGAATTGACAACTTTGTATGGCAGCTGCCCGAAAATGGGGTCGCAACATTTTGAAACTCCAAATTAGTGCTCGATTCATTATATAACTAACAGTATGTAATTTTCATCCTCGTAGTATACTCAGTTTCCAAGAAATTCATATTGGTGCAAAGAAGTTGTATGGCAGCCCCCCGCAAATGAAGCCGTAAAATTTTGAAACTTCATATAAGTGCTTGATTCATTATAAAACTAACCGTGTGTAATTTTCGTCTTTCTAGTATAATTACTTTTGAAGAAATTTATATTGGTTTAAATAAGTTGTGTGACAGCTCCCCGAAACCTTGGTCTGGTCTTAACCAAAAAGAATAGGGAACCTTAAAAATGTCCAAAAAATGTTTTGTGTGAATTTCAAAACTCTAGTTCTAATTTTTCAATTCTATCTCTTTTAATTAATTTTTAATTCACGAATATATTAAACCTAAGCAAGTAAGCATCATATAATCATATTGATAAAATGATTCATTCAAAATATTACACATATACATATTATATGAATATACATATGTATATAAATAATTTATGAAGCCATTTACTTAAAAAAAATCTTTGTCTTCTTTTTTGCTTATCTTAAATAAACTACGCATCATTTAAATTATATGAAATTCTAACTCGAAATCGTACAAAAAAAAAATACAAAAAAAAAAATAAACAAAAAAAAAAACAACAAACAAAAACAAACAAAATTCATATAATTTCATGTTACAAGGTGCATAGCTATATTTCAAATTTTTGTATGAAAATATTGGAGTTAAAAAAGTTAGCTGTTCGAGAGCTACCCGAAGTTTTGGTCCGATCTTAACCAAAAAAAATAGGGAACCTAGAAATTGATTGAAAAATATTTTGTGAAAATTTCAAAACTGTAGCTCTTTTAGTTTTTGAGTTATCGTGCTGACACACAGACGGACGGACGGACGGACGGACGGACGGACAGACACACATAGCTAGATCGACTCATTTTTCGATTCTGAGCCGATACGTACCCTTGACACTATATCTAGCTCGTCTAGATCGATGCGTTACAAACGGAGGAGCAAATCTAATATACCCGATGTCATATATATATGCACGGGTATAAACACCATAAGCGTTGATTTTGGTTAGGCCCAAAGGAACAAATCATTTAAATTGCATATTATGTTTTTAAGAAAGATTTTCCGTTTTCAATTATTTTGAATATACCTATGTATGTTTTAAAAAAAATTATTTTAAAAATATTTTATTTTAAAATATTTTATTTTTAAAATTTAATCGTAGCAACATAAGAAAAAACAAATACAATATTTTTTTACGCTTTGTCAATTTTTAAATTTTAAAACTTCGAGTACCTCGCGTATGCTTTCATGTAAATTTATTTTCATAACAACTTATTTCAAAATTTTTTGACAGAAACTGAACGCCGTACACACTGAATTTGGTTGATCCATAAGTAACAAATCATTTTTCTTAAGAAATATTATTTATCAGAAGTCGGTTTCTTATTTTACAAAAAACTTAACAAAAAACAACAACAATATACGATTTAAAAAAAAAAAATTTTTAAGCAAACGAAAACAAAGTACAGTACTTTTCGGTTATAACAACCATGATGGGACGGAAAATATTCGTCGTAATAAACGAATGTCGTTTTAAAAGAATGCTGTGAATTTTGAATAATTAGTATAAAACTTGAACATTGTAGAATGTGCGGATTCTAGAATGGACAATTCGAACTCATTTGCTAAAATTTTATTTGATGTGTCAGCCTCAAGCCTATGTATAGTGCTTTTTCTTCTAATGAAATATTTTTTGTATTTTTGATGCGTTATTATGATTTTTTTTATATTCAAAAATAAATAAAAAATACTAAATTAATCACCAAGCAACATAATTAGATATAATAATTTTAAATAAAAGAAATATCATTGTAATAAAACACTTTCATTTTTAGGTAAAATTTAATTCTTTGGCAAAAAGCGTAAAGTTTATTATAATTAAAATTGCACCGAGTTCGTTATAAATGAAAACTACTGTATAAACTAAATGTATTGCTTTCATTTCGAAGAGACTTCTTTTTTTTCGTTCACTTTTTAAGATAAAGAAAAAACAAAAACAAAAAAAAAAATTTTAAAAAATTTAAATCTCCTTGTTCATTGAATATTGAACTAAACAAAAAAAAGAAAGATATACATAAGTCGGCGCCTATAATATATAATTTGATTGAGCTGCAAATACAACCGAAAATGCATTATTTTTACACAGAAAGTCGGCGCATAATATTAGAGTCATAAGCCTTAACTTTTAACAGCGTGACCGTTAAATTCAAATTTATGTTAATTTAAAGACGGGTTTTCACCTGAAAAAACGCAATCTTCTAAAAAAAAAATATCATTGTCCTATGAAAACAAAAAAAACCTTTCTTTTGGTTGTTGTTTCATTAAAATTGGTCAAATAGTTTGTCGTAAAAAAGGATGTTTATATTTGTATGGGAAAAAATAAGCCGATTAAATATTATGATTTATCCAAAATTGTATTACAACATATACAATTTATTTACGTAACTTACAATTCTTTTAAAAAACGTCATTCATTTAGACATATTTTTTAAAAAAATATTTGACAAGTAATTAAGTTTCAACTTTCGATTTTTTTTCTTTTTTCGCAAAGACATTTTTATTCATTTTTTTTTTTTTTCACAGTTGTTGATTTTCAATCGAATCAATCAGTTTAAAATATTTCTAAATATTTCTCAATATATAAAGTTATTTTAAATTTTTATTTTAAACTTCAACAAAGACTTTTATTCTTTATTTCCAATATCAGAATAAAAAAAAAAATAAGTACGTAACTGTATAAAGTGTTGTATAGATTTAAATTTAAATCGAATGTTAACAGATTCGATTGGCATAGAATAGACAATCATGATACTACAAATAAATGTTTATATGTATTTTGAGATGTCAAAATTGATTTAAAATTTTAACTGACTGTATCTGTAAAAAGAAGTGAAACAACAAGAGAAAGAGAAAGGAAATATTTTTTTATAAAGAAACAAGAGACAAAAATATATATTTTTTTTTTTTGTAAAAAGGAAAATATTGAGGGCAAAATTTTTATTCTGTTTTATTCCGTTTTAGAATTTTAAACTCTAATTGTCAATATGATTGGAAAATCAAAGTAAATTTAGTTATCCGGTGTATTAACACATATTTATATAAAGTTCAAATAATAAAATTGAAATTGTACGTAGGCTTTTCATGTCAGTTATTGCTATAAAATAAAAACAAAAAAATAAAAAATTGTAATATAATAATTTACAATACGATTTTGTGATAACGTTTGTAAGCAATACTAATAATCGTTTCAATGAATGTTCTATCGTATTGATTTATTGCTTCTTTTTGAATTTGGGATAGAGTTGTTAACTTTCAAATGTTAATTGTGTGAATTTCAATTAAAAATAAATAAATTACGGTAAATTTGTAAAACATGAACTGGTTTTAAATTATTTTCAAGTGTCACTCGAAAAATTATACTTCCCACAGAACATGTAGAACATGCCTCTTAGATTTTCAAAAGATACAGATCTATTTGTTATAATATTGTAATAATTTTAGACTTTGGACTTCTGTATAATTTATTATATTGTTCTATTAATGTATTTTTGATGAAAGATATAGAGAGTTATTAATTTTTGGTTAAGGAATTAATTTGAACCGAATGATGAATGGTAACTGAATCGAGTCAAAAACCACTTAAAATTTTTTTTTAAATTAATGAATGAAAGTTTGACAATTTAACGCAAAAAATTTAATTGAATAATATAACTCACAGATTCATTAACAATTGATAAAAATAAAATAATTACAATATAATTAATTAATATTGCTTATAACACTTTAATTTTGTTGACTCCGTTCTTCCTTATTCCAAAATGCACTTTGATACAGATTGACGTGTTAGCCGTACAGTTGAACGCAGTTTGCATGTTAAAAAAAAAATACAAATTTTAGTTAGAAAATAATTTAAACTTCAATCTCCGCTAGACCATAACAAATTTATTTTTACTTAAAAATTTTTAAAAAATACAATTTTATTTCTAAGAATAATTTTTTTATTTCAGAATGACGTGGAACTTATAGACAGTCAGATAAGTTAAAAATGTTACTTACATGCATCTGTTTCAGATCTATTTTTAATTTTAAGTTAACAATGTAGAAAATGTCAAAACAATTTTTATTCTACTTTCTCAATAAGAATTTGATATTTCAATTTTTTTTTATTTAAAAAAAAAAAAAAGACAATGTTCCACTTTGTTATTTTGAGTAACTTTTAGTAGTACCAAAGTTTTTTTTTGAAACAAAATAATTGGAAACATTTACAACACGAGTTAAATGTTTGATCAATTATTGTCGGATTTTATAAATTCTTTATACGCAGGCATTGATTGATGTGTTAAAGAGTTCTTGTTTGTTTTAATCTTTATACTTTTTGACAACATTTACAATTTAATTTTAAAAATCTATCTTTTAATTAGTTTATCAAATGTAGGTATTAGTAGTTTAAAAAATTCTCGTTAATTATATAATTATTATTATTATTATTATTATTATTATTATTATTATTATTATTATTATTATTATTATTATTTTTATTATTATTAATATATTTGTCTAGAATGAGGTGTAACAAACGCATTCAATTAAATGTGTTTTGTTTGATGTGTTCAATTATAAAAAAATAAAATATTAATGTTTTGTTGGATGTGTTTTATTTTAGAAAAAAATATAAAATTTATTTATTAGTTTATGAATAATTTCATTTCAGTTTGAAAAATCACATTCACAATCTTTTAATTATTAATTAATTAAAAAAAAATTAAAAATGGAAAAAAATTATATAACGACTAACGGTTGGGAAGGATTCGGGTATACAATACCTGACTTCAATTCACCATAGAAACCAAACAAAATAAATTTTACTTAAACTTAGTTAGGTTAGTTATATTAAAAAAATTTCAAATAAAATTTATAATTTGCATTTGATAATGCAAAACTCAATTCAAAAATCAACATTTATTTAATACAATTTTATGAACATATAAATAGATACATTATTTATCATGTTGAGTAGGTACATTATAGAACGTTAGTCTTCAAATAAGTATTTTGATTTGAATCTAAACAAAAGAAACAATATAAAATGTATATCAACATTTTTTAAAAATATATATAGAGAACATTAATAGATAAAGAAATAGATCATTATTGAAACAAAATAAACCTTTAATAAAATTTAGAATCTTTTATTAATTTATTTAATTTAAACAGTGCGTACTTAAATAAAAAAAAAATATTAATTGAAATTAAAAAGGGATTTGAACTAACGACCCCAACATTTTATAACATACGAAACATACAAAAACCAGACTACCTAACTTATTCGAAATTATATGAGTTTTGTTTATTTTTTGTGTATCTATTACTATTATTATTAGAATCGAAACATAATATGCGTTATACAAAATGTAACGTTTGCAATTTTATTTAACATACTTTTAACATAATGTACATAATAAAATTAGAAATAGTTCTTAATTAGAAAAAGTTCTTTTTTCAATTGACCTTCCGTCATTCTGTGACGGGCCAACAGCTAGTAGTCTATAAGCGTAGAAGTTCTGATTTGATATCTAATAAAAATTGACTTTGTCATTTCTTCATTATTTAGGATTTTAACTTAACATGGAAATTCACTTTGGATCAAATTTCAAACTTCAATTTTATAGCCCGGAGATATGAAATAAGATTCTTCCTAATTTTCAAATTTCGAATTCGTATACGAAGAAGCCGAAGATTAAATTGAAAGAATTCGATTGCTCTGAAAAAATAACACCCTCGAGGTCTTATTTCTCAGGGCCATATTTCATACCTCCTTATATACTTTTTCCAAAGTTAGACCGTTTTCAAACAAATCAATTATCCTTGGTTCCTCAAATATACATAAACTTGTTTTCTACAAGACATTTTCATATACAATTCTGTATTCATTAAGTTGTATCCTATCAACAGTTATTTTTAATTTTAATGTAAAGTTATTTCTCTATAAATAACTATCTTCTATTTTCGCAAAATAAATTTTTATTTTTTTCATTTCTTATTTTTTTTTATTATTTTTAATTTCACTTAAGATTTAATTAACATAAGAGTTAGTTATCTGTTGAGGCTATATTAAATTTTACAGACACACCAAAATTAAATTCAATTAAAATGATGTGAAACGTTTTATTTATTATAACTCGAAATAACTCTTAATTTGAATTCATTGAAAAGAGTTGAGTTGGAATATTATACGACCAAAGTTATCTGGTTAATTGGAAAACTTTTTAAAATTCAAAAAAAAACAAATAGAATAAAAAAATAATGTAAAATTTTAAATCAATAGGAAGAAAGTTTTTCTTAATATATTTTAAATCCTATATATAAAATCCGAACGTATATTTTGGTCATGTGAATGTAGATAGACCATAATAGAATAAGTGAATATAAGTTCCAGACATAAATTAGAGTACTTGAAAAAATTGAAAAACTTAACATAAAAAAAAAAAATAACAGTAGTCGTTTAGAAATGCAATATACATAGATACAAATGTATATATAAAAAAGTTAATTAAAAGAGAAATGTCTGGATTAGAAAAAAAAGTAGTTTGATTGGTTACAGACGATTTCCTAATTTGTGGGTGGAAAACATTTCACCATTTAAAGTTTGAAGAACATGTTGCCTCTAAGGCTAAATTAATAATACTTTAAAAAAATAGAAAAAAAACTTTCAATTATAGCTATAGATAACTTTAAAACTTACAATTAATATATAGTTTTTTAGATATTCATATCTGAATGCAATTGAAAATTCACAGCTTACCTAGAATAAAAAAAAAAGGAAATTTATATAAGTATATTATGGATTTAACAAAAGTATGAATATTTAAGTACTAGTACATTTTAAATAAAGATTTGTAATTTTAAAAATTATAATTTTATTTAAGATATAGTTTGTTTCTTCAACGATATTAGATACTTTTTATTTGTTAGACTCTTGAGTCTTGAGATTATAGACAAAATGTTCATGAAACTGACAAAAATGTCATTCAATTAATTAAGAAACTGATGACGTAGGTAATTTTTAATGTTAGGATTTACATTATAAATATTATTTTATAAAAGTATTATTTTCTAAAAAATAAATATAAGAATATGATTTTGTAATACCAGGCTCCTTATTAACCAAGATTTGATGTTTATATTTTAGAATTAGAGAAATGATACTGGACATAAAACATTTTATAAGAATTATATATTAAAACATAATAAAATATTTTGAGAAATTGATTTTATAATTAATGTCACATAAAATTAATACCTATTAACATCAGGTATAACTATATCATATTAACAATGTCTTACATTCCAATTGACATAACTGGACTTTTATCATGAAAGGAAATTCGTATTCAAAGGATTTACAAATTTGAAGTCCAAATATAAAACTCACTGGTAGTGCTTATCAAATTTGAATACTCAGTAATAATAAATTTCATTTAAGTTACTTTCGAAATTTATTGAATTTTAAATTGTCATAATTTTAGAAATTTTCATTATTTATTTATTTATTTGTAGTACCAGACAATAGTAAATATTGCCTGATATTATAATTGTCCTTTATCAATTTAGCACTCGGACTTCTTATTAAACTATTATAGTATACACTATATTTTTGTTTTTAGATATGATTCGACCAGGTTTTGAACCTTCGATTAAAAGGCCGACGTCCTAACCACTACGCTACCGATAGCAATGATAGTGATGAAAGTTTATATGAAAATTGAAATCAACTGACAATTTGAAAGAGAATATTCAAAAATAAGCCTAACAATTTGGATAGGCAACTATGTTTTTTTTATGATTGAACTTGCAGTCTACCAGTGTTTTAAATTGAGAGATGGTGTTATTTTTTTGTTAACTTCTAAGTGTATAACATCCAATATGAAATACTAATATAATTTATTTATAGTAAGAAATTTTACATTCGAATTTATATATTTGTATATACGATTTTCCAGTTAAAATATTTCGAACTTCGAACTAGAGATTATCAATTATTCGAACACGAAATTCACTTTACGAAACTAAAAATATGCTGTTGGACAACTGGATAAAAATAATTCTAATTCATATAATTATATGAATCATTGTCATTTGACATGACTTGCTAGACAATTGCCCCATGATAACATCAACTAATTTTCTGGTATGAAATCTTAGAAAGGCTAAGAATTATATACTATTTTGAATTGACTATTTCTTATAGAACCTTTTAGCCTTTTACCTCTAAATTATTTTTATACCCGTATGACTATATAGTCAAAGGGTATAATAAATTTGCCATTACGTTTGTGACGCAGAGAAGGAGGGGGTGTAGATATAGACTCAAGTGTATGGATCGGATCAGAATCGAAAAATAAATCAATTTAGATATGTATGTCCGTCCGTCTGTCCGCCCGTCTGTTCGTCCGTCAGCACGATAACTCAAAAACTAAAGGAGCTAGGATCTTGAAATTTTCGCAAATTTGTTTTCTTGCAATAGCCGTCATCACTATTTAAATCCAACCATTTTGGTCAATGGGTTCGGGTAGCTGCCATACAACTTCTTATTTTATATGAGCATTACTCTACACCTAATGAAGCTGGGTGTCTCAAATTTTACCAGAAATAGTTTAGTGTAATGGCCAAAGTTACTGCAAAATTTGGTTGATCTACTGCAAAGGGTTCGAGTAGCTGCCATACAACTTCTTATTTTATATTAATAAAAACTGGTATGTTTGAAATTTTGCCAAAAGTAATTAATGTTTATAATAATAATGATATAAAGTTTATATAACGGTCATACGGGTATCCCAGAGTTGAAACAGTCTACTCTACAACACACTTCCTCGTTTATTGTTTATTTATTTTTGTACAATTTCCTACAATAATGTGGTAACAAGTGAGTCATCAGGCTTTCTTTTCAGGGGCGTTAGGTATTAAATTTTATATTATGATACAAATTATAAATTACTTAGCTTTTGTTTTTTATTTACTATCATTAGATATGATATGACTAGGGTTTGAACCCGAAGCCTTTCCTTTAAAACACCGACGCTCAAACAAATATATCATTTTTTGGATATGAGTTAAATGACTTACACACGTAACTAATTTTACAGAATTTAATGTAATAATTAAATTAACTTTCATTATGACTACATAAATGATCGAAATAAACAAATTTTAATTTTGAAAACGTTTTAAATTATTTTTTAATATCATCCCGTAAAAGTTTAATATATACATTCGCAATAATTAAACTAAATGGAAATACTATAAAAATTATACTAAATAACACTGAATAATTAAAAATTTTTATTAAATTATTTAATTATAAAAATTATAATAGTAGAAGTAAGTTTATTATTCTTTTATATATATAGTATTATATTTAATTTTAAATATCCAAAAAATTTGTCGTATATTGTTCTTAGTTAAAACTAAAATTAAAAATTCAGCACTTTTCCTTTTCCTTGGTAAAACTAATTATTATTTTTTTTTTTATTTACTTAACATAAAATTCCCAAACCAGTTAAAAAATAATCAAAAAAAAAAACAAAAATATCAAAAAAGTTAATTTAAAATATTACTCCCATTATAATTATTATTTTATAAGAGTTATAGTGCAGTACAGTATAGTTATTATCTATTACCTCAAAATAAAATAATGTGTAAAGATCATCATAAATTATTATCATTAACACATGCCCATAATTTTGTTTAAAAAAAAGGTATTAAAAATAATAATACATAATATAATATATGTATACACATATAAACCTATAAAAATAATGTATATGTATTTTGTTACTTAAATTAGTAAGTCCCAAGTCAAATAAAAGAAAAACTATAAAAAAAAAAAAAATAATTCCCCAGAAATTTGAGTAAAAAATCTAGAAAAAGACGTTGACTACTCATTATTTTTGTATTTTAGTACAAAAATTAAAGAATAGAATATCCTATTTAAACATCATAAAGTTTTTTTTATAGATGTATTACATGTTTATACATTGTTTATATTTCCTAATGCAATAGAGAATATTTTACAGAAATTATTATCATATTCATTATCTGGTTGGTTCACCTCAAAGAACTCATTTATAAATGTTAATTTTATGTAATACAAATTTTAATAAAAGATTCAGTCAGTTGAATTGTT
>CAUJBZ010000165.1:0-104000 GCA_963082915.1 Dolichopus griseipennis
CCACTTTTTTCTTCCGGTGAAACACATTTTTTACCTTAATAAAATGCTTTTTTTTTTTGGCAAATCGACATACAATTAGTCGTCGTCCTTCCAACCCCAAAAAAGATTTTCATAATTTTTTTTCACTCTTCAAATCTAATTTCAGTATTTAAGTATTCAATTTATATTAAATAAAAATAAATACACTTGTATATATATATATATATATTTATATTATATACATAAATACATATTTACATGTTCGTAAATTTGTATACGTTCTTCATAAAAAACTGTTATTATCACGCAAAAAATACAAATAACGGTATTTGCTGTGTTTAGCTTAAACAGAAAAATTTTACCACTTTATATTGTTATCCCCACTCTTTAATTTAAATGTTCCCCCCTTACATTTTTAATGTGAAAATATTAATTTATTTTTTTATTTTACTTTTCTTGTTTTTTTTTTGTGAGTGGGTGTTGCGACGCTTGGTAGTGGCTCTTATTGCTAATGATTGTAGTGGTGGGTGGGTTGGATGGTATGTTGGTATGGTGTTTGTATCTTTTAATGGTCATTAAAAACTCATTATGTTAATAATAAAAAATTTGTATGCAGAAACAACAAAATATAAAGTATAATTTTTGTGTTTTTTTTTTTCATATTATATATCTTTCTCTTTCTAATATAAAGTTTTGTGTGTTTTTTTGGTAAGTGGTAAATTATTTTTGTCTCATGCTAAAAAATTTGTAAAAAACCAGCAAATAATAAAAAAAAATACCAATTCAAAGTAGGTGATGAAAACACCATTAAAGAAATTATACAAACAAAGAAGAGGGTGGGACAGAGGAATGATGCGGACTGGTTGCATGAAATAAATGGTCAAAAAATCTTAATAAACCATTCTGTTATATGTCCTTGAAAATTAATATGAGATCAAAAATTCATTTTTGATATTTTCTTTTATATATGGAATAAAGTACCAACGGCACCACAAATAAAGTAGAAGTAGTTGATACGGACAACTGTTTGTAGTTTTCCTGGAAGATTTAGGAAAAGTTTTGAGTAGTTAGCTGTATTTTTTTGCGATACTGCCTTATGCTTTAATACAAGAATAACGGTTGGAGAATTAATTACAATGCGCTTTTTTATTTGATTAAATGAATTCAGATAATAATTAGGTTCTAATCGGGAACAGTAGTGTCTAAGAACAGCACTTATTCGAAAAACATTGACAATCAAGTTTGGTTTAATTTTTCATGCTAAGCAAATGGAAATCCAAGATATAAAAAAAGGTATAAAAAAAATTAACGTTAAAGTTAACCCCATATTCTCTACTCGTCTAACTGAAATCTTTGCATGGCTCACCAGGATTGAGGAGAGATTCCAAACCTTCTTCAGGAGTGAGAAGATTAAATCACTTGAAAAACAGCAAGTACACTTAATTTCCTTGTATGGGGTTCTATCCAGTCATATGACAAGAATTTTACTTACAAAAACTACTCTCCACACTCAAATTCTACTCTCCTCGAAGATTGTGGTATTTTACTACAGTTTGGGCTGCTGGAAAAGGTGACTTGTATTTTGGATTTTTTTACTTTGTAAGAATTATCAAAGACATTACACAACTCTATGGTTCGTAGTGGTGGAAGGTTCGCTCTTTTTTAAAACATCCAAATAACATGTGTAACCTTAAAAATTCTAATTCTACAGTCTTTTATATAAAGCAATTGCTCTTAAAGTATATCTATTTTAGGTATCACAGGTATCATAGCTTTTAAAATATCCAAAAACTACCTGTACTCGTATAAATTTATAACTGACAAAAAATTTTTAAATCCATGATACCACATAAGTTATGATTTATTTAAAACATTTATCCCTAAATTGTTAAATTATGTACGTGAAAAGTTAATGATGGCATTTAAAGCACCAACAAAAAACCAAAAAAAAGAAACAGCAAAGAAAAAACACATCACTTCCTTTTTTTATTTTCTGAAAAAAGCATGGAAAATCTCCCAGAGATTATCACTAGAATAGAACGTAAAATTATTTAATTTCAATACCACCTACACGTTTTTTGCTTTTTGTTGTAGGCACGATATTAATCTTCTTACGCTGCTTTCCCCGACTCTTAAATTTGTTGACTCCGTCCCCCCTAAACTTTATATTGTTTTATACTCTAGACTTACTATAGGTGTTATATGTTCTCTTGGTATTTATTATTGTTATTATTATTATTATTATAGTCATCAGGCACTCTATGCACGTTTTTTCATTTAATTATTCTTCTTCATTCTTCATATTTTTTTTTCGCCAGACAAATTACCCCGACTCACTTTTACCCCGACTCACTTTATTCCGACTCTTGGATTTGTTGTCTCTATTCTACAAAAATAAAATAAAAAAAAAAAAAATGCTATTCTCTGTGTTCATTTTTTGTTACTTTAACAATATCCTACTGTATGTTAGGTTAGTGTTACTGTTGTGTAGCTGATTATGTTGTTTTTTTAACTTGGTTTCATATATTTACTGATAGTTGTTGTTGTTGTTTTCTCTGTTTATAAAAGCACCTGTAATATCCTAATGTTATACAAAAAAAAAATAGAGAATAATAAATTATACTGAATTATGGTTAAAAATATTGTAAGAGAATAAATAGGTGTATATATATAATTAAATATATGGGTATATACTCGTATATATATATATATATATTGTACATGAGTACACAAATGTGCAAAATTATATACTTTATTTTAAATAAATTGTCCGAACTTTTTTAAACTTCCTGGAAAAATTCTTTAGGTCACCTGATGATATTAGTCCGAGTTAGTAACGTTAAGGACTTCAATAGGAGGCAACTTGCTTAAAAAGTTGTAGAACCTTTATTTGTAAATCTATGGAACCTTGTCATTTCTAAAAACAAACGCTAGAAATAACTCTCCAAAAAGACATGTAGATTGTTACATGATATGCAATGGTTTGTGTAAGGGTTGCTTAAGCAGAGCACATTTTTAAAAAATTGTATTTTATTGGGTTTTAAACAGTCAGTTTTTTCAGGGTTGTAAATGAGCGGACTCAAATCCAAACTCAACTCATAGCTCAACTTAAGTGATGATTCCGCTCATACCAAGAGCGATACAAATGCGCTCACAGGTTGAGCGGACTCAAATGTTGAACGCAACTAAAATTTGAGTTGAGTGATGATTTAAGTCGAAATTTGAGTTTTTTGCAAGCCTGGTTTTTCAGTAATAGCAAAAAAAATATTCATATAACGGTACATATTTTAAGTCACCACTGAATACTATTTCTTATCCTATTTCCAAAATGGCTTCAACAACTTCTCAAATTGGCAAACAACCGCTCCTCCGATATTTTTTTGATCGTCAGTTCACTCAGGTCTTTCGCTCAACATTTTTTTGTGGTGATAGTGTTTGATAATTACCTTAAAAGTACAGAATCCTATTACATAAATCAATTATCACTAATCAATTAATTAAATGATCATTATTTAATGAATGAGTGGTTGTTACAAATCAAAATTTGTATTGCTAAACTTATCAGTTATTCAAATGTTTGATAATTCAAAGGTTACCATATTCAAGTACTGCGGTCATTAGAAATTAAGTGGTCTGACTACATTGGTAAATCACAATCTTAAAATTCTCTTTTCTACAAAATTTTATTTAAGGGACTTGCGAAATTTTTACCTAATTCCCATCTAATGATTGACATTTCAATTAATTCGAAGACCTGGACCAAACAACAGCGATTGAGCGATAAAACTTGCCGTTCTTCTACAAGATCCTTTCTATGAAACCAATTTTTTTAAATTTGTAAATTTAGAAAAATGGCTCACTCGCTACCTGGGTGTCCGAGGCTTAAGGCAGTTTACGTATTTAATCTCCTCAGACTTATATTACCAGGCTGAGCGAAATTTTTGCATACTACTGTATTACAAAAAAAAAAATTATGTATGTTAAGTTGAAATTATATATACAAGTGCTAAATAGTATAAGTAACACCACACGACGAATAACTTGTACAACGAAACAAAACAATGGGAGATGGTAATAAAAAAATACAAAAAAAAAATGAAAAATGACTTTCAACTTATTTTTCTTGTTCTTGTTTTTTTGTTACTTATTCGTATCCAAAAGATATACATAACATGTTGATGATGACTTTTTTATTTCATGTTTACTTTAATATATAAAAAATTTATATATTTATGTTTATATAATATATTTATATTATATTTATTAGTATAAAATATAATAATACTGTCCAAGTCTCAGAAAAAAAAATCATTTATCCCATGTTAACAATAAGAGGTGTAGGGTATAAAAAAAAATGTAGTTTATTTTTAGAACATTTTACAACTTTCTGAATGGTCGAAGTTGTATATGGTTTGTATGTCCTTTATTTTGCCTTTTTTTAATTACTTCTAGAATAAGAATTAAAACCGTAAGTGGAAATATTTCACTGTTATATTAAAGTAACACTAAGGTGTGATAAGTCGTGCTGGAGTTTTAATGAATTTAGCCAATATGGGTGCTCGCCTCGCAGCCAACAACCCGGTGTGAACTAATGCACTCTAAATGACTTACCAGATCGTGGAAGCTTTGGGTTGGTGATACCTCTTCTTCGTGCGGTAGATAGCATCAGACAAGGAGGACTCTACTTAGTCTTTTTCAGACTATTTAAAAAAAAATGTGGTTGCAACTAAGTCATTTAATACTATTTGAATTAATAAATTAATTTGCTTTTCTATTTGAATGGCAAATAGATCCGAACTGTCAGATGGTCGCTTATCATGCTTGGCTCCTGAAGAGCATCACAACTATATACCGCTACCCAAAATTCATTCCTAAATTTCCTACGACACAATAGCTGCCTTACAAACAAAAAGTTGGAAAATTAGGTTTTTAAGATCACATCTATACAACTTCTAATTTTTATGATACGATAGTTCCTTGTTACCTAAAACAAAATACGCGTATTTGTAATGAAAAAATTTTTAACTACAAGTTGAAACCCAGAGTAAAAAAGGTAAAGGTACGTCTAGGTCTATCATGTAGAAAAATATTTTCAGTAAGAAATTCCTTAATATAATCAAATCATAATCTATTCTTACCAATCATTCCTAAGTTAAATCTCAATACGATTGCTTAACTATCAAAAAAACTTTTCAAAAACATTCTTAGTGCCAGCACTAAGTGGTCTGCAAATAAAATGCTATTTTCTTAAGAAGATCAAAAATTCATTAAAATATTAAAATTGAATACCTACCAAACTTAGATAATTATTTAAAAAATTAATTAGCATTCTAGTATCAAGATTTGAAAATTTTATTTAAAATCCTGTACGTTAGCGTAAAAATTTATTTAAAATGTACAGAAATTCGGTTAATGCGATCTAAATACTCTTGTAAAGCTCATAACAAAAAGTCAAAAAAAAAATTGCATACTTTTTGGCGCAAATATCTTTTTCTAACATTTAACATGTAACTATAACAGCGCTATACTTTTATAACATTAATATTATCTTTTACATTATTTACCTTTAATATATCGTTCCATTATTTCATTTTTCCCCATATAAGATGAAAAATTTAATTCTCTTGTTGGTAATTTGTCCAGCTTGAAAAATAAATAAAAAAAAATGGTAAATAAAAATAAAATTCTAATTGTTAGTACTTGAATATGAATAAGTATGAAATTGTTAAGTGTTATAATTTAAAAGTCAAAATAGTTGTAATTATTATATTTTATGGATATTAAAATACAAGAGTTTTGGTTAGGTTTTGAAGTAAAAAGTTTTACGTATTAGTTATTATACTCGTATATACTTGTATATTATATAATAAGTTAGTTATATATATAAAAAAGAAATATTAAATTACTTGTAATTTTTCAGAGGTAAAATAAAAATTTTTTAGGTTTCGTTCTGGTTGCTTAATTTGAAAATTTTGAAATAAAGTTATTAAAAAAAAATAAATTAAAAGTTTCAAATAGTTTCAAATATTATCAAACATTAATGGACTTACATTTTTAGATCTAGATTTATCATTTTTTGTAAATTTATGCATTTCTAATTTTGTATATATTATAATTGTACACTTCATATTAATTGAAACTATCAGAGATTCGCACCTTAAAAACTCAATTAACTTTTAGAAATGACAAAGTTAACATTTTTTTAAAATTAAAATATACAAAATAAAAGATATGAGTAGACAATTAAAAAATGAAAAACTATTTGTAAATTCTATACATTTAAATATTTTTTTAAAATTTAAATAGTTTTGACTGTCAGAATAGAGTATAGAAGAGAAGTTCTTCCCTTATTGTAAACCATTCTTTATTATACTTATATCATGAATATACATTACTACAAATTTAAATAGGAGGCTGTGATAATATAAGCCTTATCACAAGTTATTAGGGCCGACACAAAAACTTAGAGCTACAAATATCAAACGCTTAGAGTTAAAGAATTTTCAAATTAAATGTTGCATGCACATTGATCATAGACACAAACCTGGAAAACTCATATTATGTATTTCCGAATTGCTAAGCTAAACTTAAAATTGGAATTTAAAGGTTTAAGAACTTTGTACAAGACGTTTGATTTAAATATATTTTTTTCAAAATAACTTTCATTGAATTTTAATTGATATTTAATAAATTTTTAATAAATATATTTAATTATGGGAATGTTTAAATCAAATGTATTTACAAATTATTTATAAATTATTTACCAATTAATGGTTATTATTATTTACATATCTTATTTATTCATACAAATAAATTATTTTATATATGAGTGTACATGTACATTTACAATTACATAATTATAAAATATTTGCTGAATTCATTTGTAAATAAATTAAACTTCCCAATCAAATTAATGTTAATTAAAATTGTATATATTACGTGTATATATGTATATTGAAAAATTATATAATAAATTAAGTAAAATTAAGTAATAACATAGTGGGTATATGTGGTATATATATACGCATTTACTATTTGGTATACCAATTTTTCACCTGAAACAAAACTTAATTTAATTTTAAAGAAAATTTGTTTAAAATATTTTTTAATTAAATTTTTTTTTTTATTAATATTAAAAAATATTGGTTTTCAACTATTTAAAGTACCTGCAGTAAACTTTAATTAATTATAATTCTTACAAGTCCTTTTTTATAACTTTGAGGTTTTGAACGGTTTTCAATTAAGCATTTACATAAGCTTTTAGGAAAATAATTTTTATATCTAACGCTTCAGGTATCATTTTCCAGCTTCAAAATAGTCTAAAATACAAATTACTATTCTTCAAAATCTGGTAAATTAATATTAATTAAGAGAACATAAGTTTCGGAAAGACTATCTAAGTTTCATTTTGGAATGATTAAACAGGAAATACTTTCTATAAACATTAAAATATTATTGTGATAATTAAAAAACGATGTGGTTGATACTATTTGAATGAATACCTTTAAAATAGTAATCTTGAAAATTCAATAGAATTCAAAATGGAAAATGAGCCTAAAATTATGCAAATACATATAGTAGAAATTAATAAATACTTCTAAACAATAATATCTAATATTAATAAATATATATAAATGGCTCTACAAGACTCTATAGTCTCCGGTCAACTTCAGATAATTTTTCCACTGGTCAGCTGTTATCCATTAACCCGGCAAACCTAAATTTCGATAGTCCTGTTCTATTCCTTCTTTCCATCTAAGTTTTGCTCTGCCTCTGCTACCATATGGGTTGGATTCAAAAACCATTCTCACCGGACAGTTTTCTTACTTTTTTACAACATGTTCTAGCCAAATAATAAATACATAAATAAATTGTAAAACATATATCTGTTAGTTTTTAAAAAAGAATTTAAACAAATTACATATTGCATATACGTAGGAGTCTAAATTTAGGTTTTAAGTAATTGAGAATGTAATACGCTTAAGTAAATGATCCAAATATAAAACAAATTTTTTTACAGTTTGAAATTTTTTTTTGTCTTTTATTCTGGCAATACTAAAAATATTACCGTTAAATATCAATTACAATAACGTAATATTCAGTTCCATTTTATATATTCCAGTTATTTATTTTCAATGGAAATTCACATGTAAAAATATATTTTAAAGGTAATTTAAGTATCAACTTATATATAAAAGTTATATTTTTAAATGGAAAATGAAGTGAAATCAAGAACATTCAATTTTTATGAAAAACATATAATTAAAACATAAAAAAAAGCTTTCCATTGAATTGTGAAATATAATATTTTCCAAAGTATTTTTTTAAAGAGAATTTTTTTTTAAAACAATTCGATTTTTATATAATAATTAAGACCTTAGTGTACGGTTGGAAACCAATTCAAATGCTTGAACATAAAAAGAATCTACAATATTGTAGCGTATTTTTTTCATATTAAAAGTGAAAAAATTAAAAAAAAAAAATTATAAAAAAGTATCAATGGAAAATGATATAAAAAAACAGATGATAACTTATTTCCATTGAAAACGTCCCCATTTTTTTTTGTTATTAATTTTTTCTTTTTTACTTTGACATACTTATTATATGTCATATAGTAATATTTTTTTAATTTGAATTAATTTCCTAAAGAGTCATAACTCCCAGAGTCATAATTTCCTCCAGGATTTACGGATCATTCAGTGGGATATAAGTCCCTAAGAGAAATAAGACTCTTAGCAATGAGCTTTAACTCTCTGCAGGTCTTATGACTCTTATAATTTTGACTAAGAAGGGTGAGTTTTAACGTCAGCGATTGGTACGAATATAAACAGACTTTCTTGAACTATAATATCAAAAATAATTAGCACACACTTTGGAGCATAATTCGAATTCAGTATATTCCCTTTTTCCAAAATTAAACAAAAAAAACAATAATTTTACATATGTTTACGCACAATCACATAATTTTAGTTATATAAAAATTATTTACTCTCTTAATGGGTCATAACTACCAAAAGGAACTTAAGAACCATTTGTCGAGAAATCTCCCTTTCCCGTAAATATTTTAAAGTCCCTTATGAACTTCTGTCTCACAAATTCAGTATATGAGACCCTAAGGGCTTATGACTCTGGGAGCTATGACTCTTCACCTAGTATAACATATAGAGTTGCGCTAAATTTTTAATAATTTTTTTTTTATTTAGTTTATTCTTTTTTTTAAAATGTTATTTTCTAGATAATGTTACTTTTATAGATAGTTATGTACTAATTTTTTTTAATAAAATTAAAATCTACTTTAAAAAAATATTTAAAAAAAATGGGGGGAATTATTATGTACTTATATTTTTTTTTTAATAAAATAATTTGAAATTAAAACATTAGAATGGGATATACCGTTATTTTGCTTAAGGTTGTTTAGTTTTTCGAATCTAAATAGATGCTGTTGTTTTTCGAAAATAATTTAATGATAACTCAGAACAAACTACAGCCAAGTAATCATCGTATTAGTTAGTATAACGGTCAAATAAATTGAATCCTAGCCCGAATTACTTTTTGCATCCGCTTTTCTCATTAAAGGTGTGAAAAAAGAAAAAAACAAAATATTCTAGACATACTTTATTCTTATTATAGTATTGATCTTAATAATCTATGGAAAGAACTATTACATGAGATGTACTTAATATTAGGCCTTAAAACGTCCAGAACGTTCTTTTTATGGTCAAATCAAAAATATAATGTGATCAAGCCAAATTTTTTATTTAGCTGAATTCAAAAAATTTTCAAACCTGCTGAATTGTATGGGGCAAGGCAGCTCCTTGAAATGAGAAGTTCTAGACAGTAGTCACTATTTTTCGGGCGATTATACAGCATTGAGTTTTAAAATCAATTTGGTGTTATAATAAATAACCATTTTTATATCTAAGTTTTAAAATATTTTTATATTTGGAAATTATATTTTCAAATTAAATTAGTAGCATATTTTATATTATATTTTTAATTATTGATTCAGACTTATTCATTATTTATTATTCCATTATTTTTGATCGATTTACAGAATTGCTAAATCGAATCGAGAACCAAGTAATAGTTGTTCTCACTTCTACACTGGTTTCAACTTACATTTCTTGAAAAAAAAATTTAGCACTATAACATCCATGCCATCCAACTGATTAACGTAAGAACTTTGCAAAAGATTTGGTAATATATTCGTATGAAGGAATATTATTATATAGAATAACCCCAGAGTTAAATTTGTTTGCAACCGTATATTTAAAATGGAAAAGTTTATACTAAAGAAATGTAAAGATATTTTAGCACAGAAGTTAAAGTGTTGGTTATTTTGCATCCATCTATATGGAATTGTTTATGGAACTATATTCTATCACAAAAGTGCCCTAAGTTTGGGTACAATTGGTACGAGTTGGTTTAAGAAAAACATAAACTTATTTTTTCTTAACATACTGTTCGTTCAACGTAATCAGCAATTATTTTGATACAAGCTTCCTTCCTTCTTCTTTACCAAAACCTCCTTCCTCTTCATCAAGTTTTGGTATTCGATGGAGTGGTTTTGGTTAATTAAAATATAATGCACACCTGATCAAACTTTCACACTTGAGATTTTCCACTAATTTGCGTAAAAAAAATTATAAAACCCTTATTTAAATTGTAATTCATTTCATTAATGATGTTTAAACCAGATCTACTGTATCTGTTTCTGATACCCTTTTGAAAATCAACTTTTTTATATATTTAAAAAAAATAATACATGTAATGTTAAAGTTTTATTTTTTTATTAATTTAATTTTATTTTATTTAAAAAAAAAAATAAAAAATAATTGGTTAATTCAAAAAACAAGATATAGAAAATTTCTCATTAACTTTTTAATTTTTTTTTTTTTCTATTTAAAAAAAAAATTTGTAATTTATTTAAAATTGCATGCTTTTTAATTGAATAAAAAGTCACTCTGAAACAAAATTGAAATAAAATTGTAGTAATAATTAAGTTTTTTTTTTTTATGGCATTATAATCTAAAAATATAAAAAACAACAAAATTAAAACAAATTTGAATGGGATCAGAACATGAATAATCAGAATCTGAAAAAAAAAAATATTGTTCTAGTTATACATTTCATTTTTATTTAAACTTTGTTGTTTCAGATTTAATTAATACAATTAGTTAGTTTTGAATAAGTTTCCAATTTAAGTATTTCATTTTGGAGTTTTATGGGATTCAAAAGCCTTCTTTAACAGTAGGTATACATTACAATATTCTAGGGAATTGCTAAAAGACAGCCATGGTGTCTTCTATTTGAGTGAAATTAATTAATTCTCAGAAAAATCATTGGAAAACTGCAGTTATAAAACACAAGGGTTGCGTACGAAATGCCCAATATAAAATTCACAAAGAAATAATCTCCTAGACAAAATCCCCAAAACCAAAATTCCCAAAATGAAAATCTTAAAAGCTAGAATTGAAAATCCAGATTTTGTAACTAACTATAAATTCCTAATAAATATTCTGAAAAATCGCAAAACCCTGATTTTTTAACGAATCATGATCTCTTCTGACTTTTACAAAACTTTTATATATTTAATTAAATATATAAAAATTTAGCAAAAGTCTTTGGGGATTTTGGATTTGAAAACTTCGGTTTTAGGGATTATAACTTTGTTGATTTGGTTTTTGAAGATTTCGTCCTCAAACCCTTAATTTGTAACAAATCATAAGATCTCTCCTTATTCAAAATCTTACATATGCATATTTAATTAAATATGTAAATATTTTGGATAATTCTCTAAATAAATTTGGAAACTTCGGTTTTAGGGATTATGACTTTGTGATTTTGAAGATTTGGATTTTTTGGAATTTCGTCCTATTTCTAAAACTCAATAATAGGTCTTAATTTGTTTTTTATAATACGAACAGTGGAATGCTTTGAAACCCACCCAATCGGAAACATCTTTAAAAATCAAAACTTAGACTGGCACCTTCGCTACATATGTACATTTAGTTTCAAAAAAGAAGTTATTAGAATAATTTTTGGAGAAGGGTTTCAGAAATCAAGGATTATGGTGTACAGACTAGTAGCATGGTGTGTCCCACATAATATAGAGTGCAAACTAGAGTTCACAGTTTACTAAAATAGAAAATCACTTGTACTTAAAATAATTCCTATGAATCCTGAAATCTTTCTAAACCATATATATGTAACTGTATATTTTAAATTTTAAATACAAAAAACTAAATATAAAACAAAAGTTTATTTAAAAACAAACTTTTGCCAAAGTATTTAACAGAAAAACCACCTAAAAAAAATTCAAATTAATACAAAACTTTTGAACATCAAATAATAAAAAAGTTAAATCGTTCTACTTTTTTTTTGAAGCACATTAGATCAAAGATTTATTAAGGTATTATATAAACCACAAACAAATCGTTTCCCGCCAAAAAAAAAAAAAAAAAAACAAATATAATTATTACTTTTTAAAATATTAAAATTATATTCAACATCAACTGGATAAAAAAACAGATTATAAAATTATTAAAGTAAAATTATTCTAAACAATTGGTTTTTCAAATAAAATAAATTTTTGATGTGAATCACTTTACAATTGACCCTCGGTGTAAACTTCTACTTCCACTTTTTTGTTCTTTTTTAACTTTTAATTCCTTAATCTTTTAACTTTCTATTTTAACCACTTCCCTATTAGCTATAAGTCTAGCTAAAATATACCTAGTATTCTATAAATAAATTGTAAAGAATTGTATAATTGTACTGTATACAATTTTAAAGATTAATTTATGTCACAACAACAAAATAAGAATCCACAAATTAGTCTTAAAAAAAAAAACTTTTAAATATTTCTAATATTAATTTAAATCCTTTTTTACTTGCAATTGTAATTTCAACCACAGTTTTTACCTTATCCAACTTTTTCTTTTTTAAGTGCTTAATAAGTACTTGGTTACTTTTGTTCTTTGGCCTTGAATAGATAACTATTAGTTGGGAATTAAAATAACTCTGGTTATGTCCTTACAAAAAATAAAACAGAAAAAAAAAATTAATTAACAACTTACTGTTATCAATAACTTCTAATTTTTTCGAATCTTTTTTATATCCTTTTAACTATTTTGCGTCTTATTAAAATTTCAAATTCAGTTTATGACCGAGGATCAATGTTGCGGGAAATAAATCTGTTCAAGAATCAATTAAAGAAACTTTTGTATATACATAACAATCAAAACACACACACATACACTTTATAAATGATGTCTTAAAATAATTTATAATTATATCAATATAAAAAAAGTTAAGCTGTACTATTCAAAAATTAAGATTTAAGCAAATTTAATTAAAATACATCCTAAAAGTATGCAAAAAAATTGTAAATTCAAAATTATTTTTTGAAGACATGAGATAGAGTTGGATTTAGCATTTTGAATCCGTTTTGAGCCTTTTTTGCTTAAGAAAAATGACGTAAAATATAAAACAATCAATTAATTTGATTTTATTATTGAAAAAAGGCTATAATATATCAATACTTTTGAAATAACTGAAATTAAAAAAATTTTTTTTCAAAATATAATTTTTTAAAAAAGCATCATGATAATATGGGTAGTTAAAAACTTTTTTTTTTTTTCAAAATTATAATTTGATTAGCTAAAAGTTGCTAATAAAACCGGTCCCAGGTGGATGATGCAATAAAAGGTTCAGTTAATATTAGTTTCTTTTCAAAAGATAGATTTACAATATTTTAAAATTTCCAATAAAAATTAGCTCTTAAAATTATACAAGCCTCCTTTTTAGGTATTTATTGAAAAAAAAATTATAAATAATTTGTATTGTAAATTGAAATGTTTCAATGAATTGTTCTTCAGATTACATTTTACTCTCTATTTTCCTTAAATGAATTTGTAAAAACGATATTTCAATAAAATGTTATTCTAATACCACAATTGAAATTGAAATATTGAATACATATTTTATTTACAAATGATCATTTTTTTAACTTGGGTGACCAACGATTACAACATTTGATAGTGAAATATTTTGAGTTCGAAATAAATACATATAATATGACTGATAACTCAGTAGTTAGAGTGGTGGCTTTTCAATCGAAAAGTCTCGGGTTTAAATCCTGATTATCGAATATAAAAATACAATTTATAATTAATATCGTAATAGTTTATACCATAATATAAAATAAATTTAAGTGCCAAACCTAAAAAGGATAGGCAGATATACTCTTTTATCACAATTAGCATCAATTAAATAGACATCATATGTACAATATCAATTTTTGTAATATATATGCAATATGTCTTATTTAGTTTAAGGATCTTTTAAATCCTTCTTTGAAGCTCAAGCTTGCAACCACATTTTCTAGGTTAAAACTTCCTAAAACATTTTATTGCTTCAATTCTAACGATCACAACCACCAACCAAGACTTATGACTTTTTATTTAATAATTAAACAATGTTTTTTCATCGCACTTTTCACACATAACCTTTAAATTCATCTTAAATCTCATACAAAATCTTGGAACTATAAAAAAGAATGAAATTTTCCCAAATAGTTTTCAAAAAAAAAAAAACTTTTCTTATCACTTTTTCGCCATCAGAATAAAATGAAAATTCTTTATTTTAATTTTTTTTTATAATATGCTTAAAATTAAACATTGAAACCTGAAAGAATTTTTCAGTTTATGATTTTTCTTTTCTTTTACGTCGTTTTGTTTTTCTTTTTTTTTGTTTTAGCTGGGAAAAGACGAGTTCAAGTGGAAATAATAAAGAAATATTAAGTTTTTAAATTCATAGAAATATAAACGGCAAAGAAAATGGAAAAACTTAATTTTTCTTTTAATAAGTTTTGTATGTTGAAAAATTTTTGAAAATTATTTAATTTATTTTTTTTTATCAACTTTGTATTTTACTGTTCTTTTAAAGTTGATAAAAACGAAAGTAAAAAAAACCTATTAAGTAGCTGTAAAAGTATTGTATGCAAAGATTTTCCATTCCAGGAAAAATTCCTTGTTTTTCTTTTAAATAAAATTTTTTTAGTTTTTATTTTTGTAACCTAGGAAACGGGATAGTAAAGCCGTTCAAGAACTTTGAAATTACCCTTAAAGATCACATATTTAATTAATATCTTAATTTTTATGTTAAATATAGGGTTTTCCGATTTCAGTAATCTTTTACAATAAGGATGTTGAATTAGTAAAATTCGTTGTAAGTTGCAAGGTGCAATAATAATAACATACGCTATATCCGGATTGCAATTTAAGATTAAATACTATTTTGGCCCACTGCTTAAAAATTTAAGATTTAAGAACGTCTCTAAACCCCTGTCTGATCATACCGAATTATCAATATCGTTAAAGTATTTCGTAAAAATTTTTATAAATAATACATAAGAATAAACAGGGTGGTTGGAACTTGGAGGTTACAATTTTAATTGTGAGCGTCTATAACTTCACCTACCTACCGTCACTTCTTTATTGTACAAGGCCAAAAATACATTTATTTCTTCAAATTAACGAAATTACTTTGAAGGCCCTTATCTCGGAAATCGTTAGAAATAAACGTTAGAAAGAGTTACATATGAACTTCTCTATCACTTTCGCTCTTTATGATCTCTGAGTTCCAGACACTTTTATATATTCTCGTGTAAAATAATAGAGGAAGCTAAATATTGGTGCTTATTGTTTTTTTTTTAATCTATATATACCTACGGCTATACATACAAGCCGACTCTGTACTCATCACTTTCTTAGTTAAAAAAATTAAACTGAAGCTAAGTTTAAATATAATTGAAAATTCTCTAATCTTTATGCTGATGCAAAAGGAATAAAAAATTATTTACTTTAAGTGAAATTACATTTCAATTACAATAGGTAGATAAAAAAGTTACATTTAAAAAGGAAATACCTGCACTTAGAATGGAAATCCTTCATAAAGTAAAAATATATAAAACATTTTTATCAGATCTACATAGATATATTCCAAAATTTAAATCAATTTTCATCAAAGGACCTTACAAATTTTCTGTCAAAATCACAACTCAAAATTACCAACATAACAATTTCTACATTTATATTTTATAATTGGTTAGGTTCTCAGTATAAACTTTGAATTTTTAGTATATTTTAGTTTTTTAACACCTAAATAAACAAACTGATGCTATTACATTATTTATAATTTAATGCTTCACAACGTATCAAAATTAATAAAATTTACGTTTGCAACACAAAAAAAAACTAAAAAACAAATTGAATTTCATTGCTTAAAATTCAAAATAGAAATGAAAAAAACTAACAATAAAATAAAATGTATTTTAGGGACTAAAAACACGTAGGATCTCATATTAAAATATTTAACTTTTTTTCGGTAAAAAAAATTAAAAATCAGATGTAAAACCCATCCGAACAAATCCACAATCAAAAACTAAATAAATATTATCTCCCCCATTTCTATTTTAATTTAATCCTGTAAAAAAAAAACAAAAAAATCCTGTAAAACGTAAAACAGCCTGACCAGAAAAGGATTAGAATAATTTAAAAATAAAAAAATAAATCTAATCTGAATCTAAAAATATAAAAATTCCGAAATTTTTATTTTTTTTTTTACAATTTTATTTTTTTTTTTTTAATTTATTTACATATACAAATTTATCATGTCCTTTTTTTTTGTTTATTTTTTTTTTGTTGTATAATACAAAAAAAATTTACATAAAAATGTTGAAATAAAGCTGAGTATATAAATATTTTATTGTAAAGGTAAATGTAACAATATAAAGTTAAACTCCATTTTAAATAAAAAAAAAAAAATAAATTATATTAAAATAATTAAAAAGTTAGTTATTCAATTTAAAATTTTTACTCTTAATTTACTTCAAAAATAGTTAAAATTTTAAATTTAATAATAGATATTGCTTAAATTTATTTCATAAATGAATTTCTGCATGAAAATTGCAAGGACATAAAATAGTGTCCTAAAAGTATGCAATTTTTTTTTTTTCAAAATTAAAAATATTTGTAAGGCAATTTAATTTTTGCATTAAATTAAAACCATACAATGGATGGGGACCTTGATTGCAAAATGGTTAAGCGCATGACTTATGAGCCGAGGAAATGCATTTTCCATTCTCACACAGGAATGTATCCAGGTTACTTTCTCACAAAGTAATATTTTAAACAGAACTCCTAACTGGACTGATATTGCGAAAATAGAGTAAATTGTCAAATGTTTCTAATGAATGTAACTTAAATAACTTAATACTAAATGGCAGACTCAAACCTTGCATCACTTCTAGTATAGCTCTTAGTCTCGCATTTTTAATAAAATTATGATCAAATCCATCAATTACTGGGAAATAAAATAAGCTTTTATGATATAAATTTTAAATTATATTATTTTATTAGATATGATATGACCTGGATATATTTTTATAATCGTTTAACGAAATTTTCAAAGAAAATTTTTCAACTTTAATTATTACTACCTTTTCAATTTTTGTAAAAATGTTGGAATATCTTTTCTGTGAACCATTTAAATCAATTTATTCTATTTACAAATCAAAGCAACACTGGATGCCCTACGAGCCTAGGATCATCACCTAAAAGAGATAAGTTGAAAAGAAGTTTGCATCATACTTGCTCCTTCTTGAAATTCCTTTTCAATTAATAGTGTTTATATAACTCAGAGATTATGTATTCAGTACACTCATTATCCTGTCTACAAAATTCATTCCAAACCTAGTGGAAAACCATCAAAACTACATAATATTAAACAAAATCAAGAAATTCTTAAAAATATTATAAAAACGAAATTTATTTCCTAGGATTTTAAAAGATTTATAAACTTTAATAAGTTTTCCGTCATATAAATTATAATATTTTTCATTTCTAAGTTCAATTTCAAATTCAGAACTCAAAATAAAACAGAAAGTCACTTTTTAATCTATTTGAAATGAAATGTAAATTATCTTTAGTTCTAGTTTTCGAATTTCTGAAACTTAAGATAAATTTGTTTTTTCCTTATTTTAAGTTTCCGAAAAACTTTTTATGAAATTTCACGAAAAACAGTGTTTAAAATAATTTTTAATTTTTTTTCAAATCGCTTTTATGAAAAATATCAAAAAAATTCTATGTTCAAACACACCACCATTTAACATTTAATATAAATAGAAGGAAGATATAAGTTATAAAATAAAATAATATCAAATAAAATTAAATTTCTTATAAATTTCTAACTAAATCCATTGATAATTTTTTTGATGTTATCTATTAAGACCAAAAATTTTCCTTCAGAATTCAAATACCAAAAATAAAAAAAAATATAACACTAATACTAAAAAAAAAACCAAACCCAACTATATATTTTGATCGCTCGTTAGAATGTTATAAACCAAAAAAAAAAAAAATTAAATCAAATGCGATTTTCTGTCGATTATATTTTATGTTCGTACCTTTTTTTTTCTACTTTTATTGCAAAGGAAAACAGCAAAACAAAAAAAACAGAAAAAAAAAACGCAATAACAAAATGGACGAAAATATAGTAAATCCTGAATATAAAAATGATCAGTTTTTCTTTAAATTTTCTGATCTTTTTGTCTTCGTTATTATTAGCATATTTTGTATTGTAAGTTTTTTTATTCAGGTATTATGAAATTGGGATCAGGTTTATTACATTTTCATTTTTTTGAATTCTGATATTAATAACCAACTAGTGTCACGAAGCGATTAAGATTCTAGCGACTTTTACACTCAAATTTTTATCGGTCATTTTGCGCCACCTTGAATTATATGTAGAAACGTTTTAGATTTTTTATACTTTTCATAACTTTTCGTAATTTTTGATCGCTGTTCTGTTGTGTACCTTTCTATTTCCAATTCCTCAAGTTTTCTTCACAAAATTCTGAAATAAAAATAAAAAATGTAAATAAATTTAAAAAGTTATTAAACATTTAAACCATATCGTTCGTTTTGCGCACCCTGTATTTATAAATTAATCATTTAGCTGCAACAGTAAGTTTTGTGATTAAACTTTATTATAATTATTAATAACTAATGTGAAAACTGAACTCGCTGAACATTGAAAATATTTAAAATAACCTATATTGCCTATATCTTTTTCTCCTTCTTCTAAAGAACTGTAAAAGCCTCATTTAAACTAAGTTTCAGTTTTTTTTTAACCTTAAATGCAGTAAGCCGTAGGTTTTTATGAATTTATGAGTTGTATATTAATGAGATATTTGCGCGAAATGAGACAACTACCTTCAAAGTAATTTCGTAAACTTTTTAAAGAAATAACAACATGCCTCTTCTTCCATCTTCCTTCCTTTGCCCCTATAAAACATAGAAAATTTATTTTAATGTCAGTAGCTAACTAAAGTTATAGGATGTCATAATAATATGTAAAATTTCCAATATATCTCATAGTTGAAGATTCATAAGGACTTCCGAATCCAAAAAATACTAATATATTTCACTGTTTTTATTAAACAACTGTTATATTTACGAAAAAACCCGTTACCAAAGTAACAATTTTATTTCATTTTTAAAATCATCTATTCCTCAGCTCCCATTTAATGTGTCACATTTTTCCTATATCTCTTACCCTTTTTGAGATATTTAAATTATTACGATATTATACGATATTATGATGCAGAACAATTTTTTTAACGGGGCTTAAACTCAAAATATCCCGATTGAAAAACAAAAACTTAAACACTACACCATTTTTTAAATTGCCTTCATACATGAATGTGTTGTTGTACTAACTTATCATTCAGTTCTAATCAAAAATCTGCTATTATTTTATTAGCTTAGGATTAAAGATCCAAGGATTAAACTAATTATTAAATATCACCATCAGTAGGAATATTTAGCCTATTAACTCATTAATGTCAGTTATACGGTTTAAAGTCTGATGGAAACAGCATCTTGTACTTTTTACTATAGAAGCATAATATTCTTACTTAAAAACTTAACAATTTTACAAACAAGTTTTATTCAAATCTAAAATATTTAAAATTTCTTTAAATAAAACTATTTTAAAATACAATTTATCCTATTGTCCTAATCCTCACTAAAAATTTTGTATATTATTGGATTTATATTTTTTCTTCTTCTCTAGTCTCAAAATTTCTAAATATTATTGAAATTTATCCGCCCCTTAAATGAACCTTTCACAAACTTTTAGTTGGATATTATGCAAAGCTTCAATAAAGTTTTGCTTTTTAGTTTTTTTATTTATTAAATAAAAAAAAAAAATTTGAAATAAAATTACGAAGGAAGGAAATAATCAGAGTGAATTCCATATACTTTTATACATACATATATATTATGTATATGTACATACATATATATATAGATAGATGAATAAAATAAATAAATGTAAAAATATGCGAGAAAATCCTATAATTCATAGATCTAAAAAACAAAAGTTGAAAATCCTTAGAAAAAAAAAATAAAAAAAAAAGAGCAAATAGACGTATAAACAAGTTTTTATTTCCAATAAAAAAATTTATTTTGCATTTCATACACTATTTTTATATACTATATTCCCTACATCTTCTATTTGAATAGATTCTACTGTGCGAGCAGAAGTAATGCAAGTTCAAAAATAAAAGTTTTAAGGAATAAGTACAAAAGTACAAAAAATAGCCATTAGTTTAGTTCAGATTCTATAAAAAATTTAATTTAAGACTTTTCCGATCAGATTTGAAAAATTAAATCCTGTTAATGATCCTGTAAAAGTCGCTTATTCGATTTCGATGATAAATTTGTAATAAAATGCTATCCCCTCAACCATAAATAATGGGAAAGCCTCTGAATTTTCTCACTTAAAAATTCTAAAATTTTAATTGATATTAAAACTCAATGATAATATGACTTTTATAAAACTATTAAATTTGATTAATTTTATACAACTCTGTTTGTATTTTCCTTACATTGTCCAAGTTTTCAACAAACTCTCTTTCCTCCATCCTCCCCCTCCCTCCTTTTTATTTGATTTTATGTTCTACTTATTTTGTATTTTGTCTCATTATTCTTTTGGGAATAATATAAAAAAGGTAAAAAGCAATCAGTAAGGATAATAGGATAATACTAACAGGATGTTGTTTTATTTTCATTTTTTTATGTACCTATATAATTATATATATACATTTATACATATATATATATTTGGATGATCAAAGCACTTTATTCCTTAGGTCTTTTAATATTATCCTTTATATATTATAACTATTATTAAAACTATGTACAAAAAAAAAGGACGAATAAAAAAACAAGCTAAGCAAAACAATTTAAAAATAGAGCGAATTTTTACGATTTTATTTTCATATATAGATATTTATTTTTTATTATTTTGTTTTCATAGTAAAATTATTTTTTTTTGTTGTTATCCTTCGAAATCCTTATTTATAAAAAATAAAAAAACATCAAAAATGTTTAAATTGGGTTTAACTTTATGATGTCTAATTTGATTTTATTTGTTTTTAAAAATCATTAAGTATTTTAGATTAGATAATTGGAAATATTATATTTTTTTAGAATAACTCTTTCTAACACCATTGTAAGTGGAGCGTATTACTTAAAATCATAATTTTTTTACGGGTACAAAGATTTTATAATTTTTCTTAGGCCCTATTGCACCAACACTTATCACTAATCAAATACTAAATTTTTTGATAAATTGATAATTGAAAAATGATAATTTGATTATTTGATTAGTTAGTTCAATAGGCCTTGATCATGTAATAAGTTTCAATATGAATTATCCTGGTTTGAGAAGTTTTTAAATTAATCAACGTATATCTTTCCTAGTTATAATGACGATTTGTCAAGATGTATTTTGTTTCAGATTTTAAATCTGTTTCATTATCCATATTTTAATTCTTGCACTGTAGCAAACGTTACCCTTGAAGTTATAGTTCTTATTATTTTTAGTTTTATCTCTCGTAGAGTTTTTCACACTTTGTTTTTTTTTTATTACCGAGGGGTTTGTAACATTTATTTCTATAATATATATATTGAAGAAAGGCTTAAAAGTTTAAGCACTTTTCCCTCTGCTACTAGAATCAAAATATGAAATTACTCTTCATTAAGAACTTTAAAAACATTTAAAAACATCTTCAAGATTAAAAACATTTCTAATATATTTCTATCATGACATACGTGTCCCACCTGTCCAATTGTTTGAAGCTTTTCACCTTATATATTTTAATTTTAAAATGTATACACAAGTTATTATTCTTAAATATTTCAATAGAACAACTATTCTAAGTCATTTAATTTTAAACCTTTTATTACTCTTGCAGTCTAAAGTACATTCAAATAAACCAAAAAATTTAATATATTCAAAGTAAAAATACATCTTCCATAAAACTTTTTATTCACATTTTTCATATTTTTAAACCCTATTCACCATAAAAATCTACTTTGAATCTAACAATCCAACAACAAACAACAATAATCAACAGATAAATTAAATTAAATTGCATCATTAACTTTAACAATAATGACATTTTATAATAAAAACTCTATTCACATAAAGTTAAAAGGACAATCATTTCATCCTCAAAAAAAAAAAAAACTGTTCTACATAATTTAACCATTATTAATAATCAAATAATACATAAATACCTGAATATATACATACATAACTTATATAATAATAATATCATTATATAAATGCTAAAATATCCATTTTTTTTTTTTAATATTTTTTTCAAAGGTTAAACTCTTTATTAAATCATTATTTTCTCTTTGCACTAACTTAAAAAAAAATGTTAAACTGTTATCTGTTATAAAAATATTAAAGTCCTTAAAGCAATTACAGAACATTTGGAAAAACTAAAAAAAAAAAAACAAAAGAGAGAAATAAAATTAACTTAAGAAGAGATATATACATTTTTTGTACATCTCAAAATAATGCATTTCTTTTATAACTGTATATATGTAGTAATGTTATAGAATGTCAAATGTCAATTTAATTCTTCTCTCTCTCTCTCTCTCTCTCTCTCTAAATGAATTATAAAAAGTAAAAAAAAAAAAAAGAAATAGAAAATATTTTTTGGTTCATTTTTTTCTTAAACGTGTATTAACTTATTACCATACCCCTTAAGGTTTTTTAACATCTGATGGAATTGACATTTCTCAAAATTATGCAGTCGTAAAATATTCATTCCATTTTCTTTTTAAATGTTCTCTACATGGAATTTAATAAAAAAACATATGATGAAAAAAACTAAAGGTTTTTAAAAAAGCACATTTCCAAAATTATATATTATTTCATACTGAGTTAAGGTTAAAAAATATCTATAAAAATAAATTGATAATATTATAATTTATTAATTTCGTCATTTATTTAATAAAATATATTAATAATAATCAAATCCATATTTAAAATAGAAGCCAGTACAATTAATAAAACCTGTTAACATTAATTTATTTATTAATTTGTTTGACTCAAAAAAATTTTACAATTAGTTTCTTATGATTTAGGATTAAATTACAATTTACAATTAAAACATACTAAACTTTCATACTTTATAAAACTATTTTAATAAAATTAAAAATTTACGATTACAAAAGAAATAACTATAAATATTAGAAATTTGATGGTTGATTAAAAAATTTACGTTTTAACTTGTCTTCTGTCTGAGGCAATGAATGATTTATATTTATTACTCATCAACAGCATTCTAGGTAGTGGTTCGTTTGTATCACAGTTAGTTCTAAAACGTATAGTTAGAAGCATGTTATTTATTTATTTGTTCTAAGGCTGTTTTATATTGCTATTTACTACTTCAGTTAGAAAAACTACATCAGCTACCTCTCTTCTAATTTTTAGGGTATAAATTTAAGGTGAAGTAAATTTAATCTATTTTAATATTGAGGTAAAATGACAGCGTGGTTTCAACGTCAACTTATAAAGACAAAAAGTAAATATTTTTTTTGGGTAGTTTCTATTCCCATGAAATTGGTAGTTGGAAAAGGAACCATACTGGAAAATCGTATTCTAAGTTAGGCCTAACAAGACTATTATAAAGTGTTGAAATGTTAAAGCTTCAATGGTTTTAATCTTGGAAATATATACACAGGTGCCTAAGTTACTGATTTTTAAAAGTAGAAGTAACTGATATCCCTCGAAAAGTTAAGGCCCTGAAAATTCATAATGTGTCATCCATCCATTCATTCGTTAGTTTGTTATATATATAACAAGGATTTTGAATTAGGAAAGATTTTAGAGTTTATTTACGAAATCAAGGTTCTATTAATTTGTTTAGTGGAAGTTTGGAGGTGGCAGCCCTTGTTATAATAAATGCTTTTTTGTAGACTTATCATATATGAAAAAAAGTTAGGTACGATTTCAGAGTTGGACACAACGTTTTTCCAGGATATTTATATATATATATATATATATATATATATATATGAATAAGGGAAATTCTGAATTAAGAAAATTTTAGAATTGGATTTGGAAGTAATGGTTTTTTCTTTTTCCCAGAATATTTATCCCTTTTTGTAGTTTTTATAATTGAAAAACAAAAGAAAAGGGGGTTTTTGTCTTGGCGAGATTTTGAAAAGTCGGGATTTTGAAACCACAGTATTTTGGTAAAGCTGAATTTCGGTAAAACTGGATTTCGAATCTACAAGTTTTATGAACCACAGACGAGCGAACGGACAGAGTAACACTATATTGGCAGATTTATTTCAAAAATTTTTTTGAAAATATCCTAAAAATATAACGTTAACTCAAATGCAAAGTGGGAGATAGCAAAATAATTACAAATAAAAGCATAACATAAATTAAATTATAACCATCTTTTAAGTAGAACAGATGATGACATTTATGTTTCAAATATACACACATTTAAAGAATACTTCACTAGATAGTTAAAAGTACATTTTAAAGGTAAAAGTAAAGAACTAAACGCTATACATAATCAAAAAACGCTTTATTATGAATATTATACATATATATTAAAAAAAACTATTTTTCCTTTTCTCAATCATTTAAATATTCAGATCACGAATTTTTAGTTTTATTCAAAAAAAAAACAAAAAAACAAACGCTCAGATAAGAAATATGCAAAATAAAATGATTGGTTGGTTAACTATGGCTTCTTAACAGGATTTTTCTGTTGGTTTTTGATTATCTTGTACACTCAAAAAAAGAATTTTTCTTCATGAATAAACCACTATATTTGATATGCATCAGCGTTTAATAAAAAAAAAAAAAATGTCACATATTTTAAAACTAGAATCCAGTATATCTTAAAGATATTTTTTTTTTTTATAAATATTAGCATTAGAATCACATAAAAAGAATGGTAGAAAACTTTTTTTTTTCTATTCTAAATGTTGAATCAAAAGTAAAGTAATGTAAAAATGAACCTGAAATAAAAATAAGTTTTTTTTTTTTTTAAATCAAATTCAATGTACATGCAAAAGAAAATTGCAGTTTTAAACTTTTTTTTTTCACATCACCGACTATACCTGCAATTCAATTTCTTACATAAAAACTTGATCCCGCACACAAATTTTCCTCATCATTTCATATATGTTAAATATATAAAATGAAAATTTTTTAATACTTTTCACGCATTTAATGTTTTAGTGTATGTACAGTGTATGACAAAAATTTGAAGTGTTTTTTATTTATTCGAGTGCATATATTCTAAGCCATATTGCATCTTCTTCTAGTGCCCAATCAAATAATAAAAGTTTCCCAAAAGTTTTGTCTCAAAGTTTTGATTAGTAAAAAACACTCACTTAGGAAACGAGGAGGTCTGTAGATTAAAGAACAGTACAGGACGAACGGATAGAGAAACGAGTATACATACCTAAATCAATTTACTTTTTGATTCTGATCTGATCCATATCTTTGAGTCTAAATGTACTTACTGTCCTTTACAGTACTGCACACGGTAAAGCAAATATAAACTCTTTAACCTACAGGCATATTTGAGTATTTCAAAAGTCATAAGTGTTTAGTGCTAAAGCAATTATAGCATAAAATTGGCTCTCTCTCTCTCTCTCTCTTACTCTCTGACTCCTATCCACTACTAGATATTAACGTCCTGAAAACAGTTAAATGTCCTTTTGTTAAATTCTTGATAAAGTGCTTGTGTATTCACTTCGATCTATCACTATTTGTACCAAATCACCAATATTGGATATACCTGTCCAGTTCCTAATGTTAAGTAACCAAAACATTTGTTTACAATCAATGCCTCTTTTGAAGCTCTCGAGCTTTTTATTCTTCGAAGAACTTCAATAGTTGGGAAACGATATACTCAAGAAATTCTCTATATTCTTCCATATAAAACAACATTTCGAAGAAATCCAGTTTATTCATATAGGTGTTTCTCAAGGTCCAGATCTCTACCACATTTTAATTCTACGTCACAAGTGTTCTAAAATCTAATTTATATTTAAAAATTAACAAAATATAATTTATTTTTGAGTGGAAAACGGTAATCCAAAAAGTAGAACTCAAATAACTCAAAAGAGTTAATAAATAAACTGTTATATAATATAACATTTTTTTTATGAACTTGTACTACAAAATTTTTACAGAACTACCAAAAGATTTATCAAAATAATGAACCACATTGTTGTAAATATAGACTTCTAAATCCAATTATTACTTTCAATTATAATTAGAACCCAATATCAAATAATACGTATATAAATTTTTCTTCCCACATATATATGTTATATAATAAATATAACATATATAATTTATAAAATATTTTAGATTTATAAATAAACTGTTATACATGTTATTTAAACTATTCTATATTCACTATATATTCAATATTTCAGATGAGCTCACGTGATGAACCAGAAAAAACTTTCAAAGTAGCTATGCCGGATAATAGTTATGCGACAGTTTATCTTCGTGATGCAATGTCAGTTGAAGAATTTTTGGCAAATGCATGTGCCAGAAAAAATTTAAATCCAATGGAGCATTTTGTACGAGTTAAAAAACGACGTGACATGGAGGACCATAATTATTTTGTACCACATCGAAATGATTTGATTGAAAATTATGTAAGTACATATTATATATTATATTATATTTTAATATTTTTTTATTATATATATGTATATTGTATATATATATTTTTTTATATAAATATATACAAATGCATATCTTATATATTTATTTATAAAATGCTTGAATTGATTGAAAATCAAAGGAATAAAAGATAAATATTAAAGGAAATGGAATATAAAAGATTTTTACTATTTTTTTTTTTTTTTTTTGTTAAAAATAAAATCTAAAAATATAAAAAAAAATTCTTGAAGTGTATTGAAAATATCTATACGCTATAAAATAAATCGTTTTGTAGTAAAGAGAGTATTAGAAAACGGTTTGAATTTAAAAACTTAGAAAAAAAATAGTTTTGAATTAAAAAAAGAAAGACGAGATATATTTTATGAAAGTTCACTCCAAAAGAATATAAAAAAATCTCCCTGGTGCTTAAGGGTTTGAACAGCTCGTATACATGCGATGAGGTTTTATCATTACTAAAAGAATGTGATAATGATGATGTTAAATATGAAAAGGTGTCGAGACTTACCACAAAAAATGCAGCCAAAAAAGGTATCACATTACCTCACTTCATTGTGCAGGCATCATCGAGTAGCTCAATTAATGAAATTCATAAGCTAAAAGCACTTGACCACCAAATCATCAAGTGGGAACGTCTCCATAAACCAAATGTTTTGCAATGCTTACGATGTCAGCGTTTTGGTCACTCTGCATCAAATTGCAACATGGATTATAGATGTGTAAAATGTGGAGAGAGCCATCCACCAGGCCAATGCATCATCAAGCCAGAGGATCCAAGAGAGAAACTCTTTTGCATAGTTTGTAAAAATTTTGGGCACCCAGCATCTTATACAAAATGTCCAATTTACGAAGAAAAAATCAAGAAACGCATGGAGAACAAAGATCAGCTCAAAAGACGAATTGAAACTAGACACATGGCTAATAGTCTCATACAGCCAAACGTATCATATGCCAATGTAGTAAGTAAAACTAACAATAGTAATAAGAAAACTAACCCTAGTAGTAGTAATGAAACTAATACCGATATCTTATTAGAAATACGTAATAGTATTGTAGATTTAAACAAAAGAATGAGCGGGATAGAAAAAAATATGAGTAATTTGCAAAAACAAAATAGTACTAACACTAGTAATATAAAAATTTTATTCAATCATTTGAAAATTGAAACCAACCAACAATATGAATACTAGCACAAATACATATAAATTAATCTCAGTGAATGTCAATTCATTACTCTCCTACAATAAAAAATTTGCACTTATGCACTTTCTAGAAAGCAATAAGCCGGACATAATATGCATGAGTGAAACAAAACTAAAGTCAGATGACCATATGGTTATTGACAACTACCACATAATTAGAAGAGATCGTAAAATTAATATTGATAGGGGAGGTGTTGCCATAGGCATTAAAAAACATCTTCATTTTAATATTGTAAATAATAAAACGTTCGAAGAATTTTTATGTATCGAACCATGTATAATTTCTTTACAATTAAAGCAAAGAAAAAAGTTATTTATTATTTCTATTTATGCTTCAAATAGGAATACACATAACTTTATAACAGAACTAGATAAAATATTTCAACTTTTAAATTTAAATAATCTTAATAATTATTATATTCTAACTGGTGATTTTAACGCTAAACATACTGCATGGCTTAATACCGTCAACAATTCTAGAGGTACACAACTACACAAATGGTTGCAAAAAAATAAAATTACATATAAGAGCGATTTGCTTCTGACAGATGCTCCAACACTACCACGCGCTAATTCGTATATAGACCTTACAATTGATGTCAGAATAAACGTAGAGTTCTCCCAATTTCCAAATAAACTCACCACACTACCATACGATAGTGACCACAATGCTATTTGCTGTCCCTTCACAATTAATAATAATGAAATTCAATTAGAAATGTTGCCAGATAGTTATAATTTTACATTTTCTAAAGCAAACTGGAATAGATTCAGAAATAAACTTGATCAGAATTATGCTTTAAAATATACCTCTAACAATAACAAAATCGTAGATAATAGTAATATTTCAAATCAAAACATAAATTATCACCTACTCCAGTTAAATGAAATAATTTTAGAAACCATGAATGAAGTTATACCTAAAAAAAAAAATTCAAACAATTTAAATAAATTTTATTCTGCAAAATTAAAAATTCTCTTAAACAAAAAAAAAATCTTAATGAAAGACATTCATAAAATTCATAGACAAAACCTAAATTTTACATCTCAAAACATACAAATTCTCAAAAGTCTTTTAAACAATATAAATACTCTTATTAAACAACAAATAAAAATAGAAATAAACAATTACTGGCACCACCGTCTCCAAAGCATCACACCTAATAATAATTCCAATATGTTCTCAGAAATAAAAAAAATATTTCGAAGTAATAAAAATAATCAAATCTCTACCTTACACATAGAACCAAATGACACTTCACTTCTCTTTGAAAATAACATTAATATTAATAACTTAAAAAAAACAAATACAAACAAATATATTCTTCACAACCAAAAAGATATTTACAATGTATTAGGTTCTTATCTAAAAAAAACTCACACCATTATTATACCAGCAAATAATAGATTTCACATCAATATATCAAATAAAATTAACCTATTTCACCAAAATATTCAAAATATGCATACAAATAACATTACTCTCAGCATTTTTAACAATACAAACAAGTCATCTGAGCAACGTGGTGAAAATAGCCAGTACACAAACCATCACGAGCTTTGTTCGAAATTTAAAGCTTTAAAAAATAAAACTTCTTCTGGTATTGATAATATACCAAATATAGTTTTAAAAAAGTTGAGTAACTTAATTATTTCGAAATATGTCATTTTATTTAACAATGCAATTAATAACTCGTATTTTCCAGATATATGGAAAACTTCGAAAACAATTTTGCTAAAAAAACCAGGCAAAGATCCAACTAATCCTAGTAATTATAGGCCAATTAGTTTAATGCCAAACATAAGTAAAGTTTTTGAAACCCTTATAAATGATAAAATTCAAAACTTCTCTAATTTAAATAAATTAATACCTGATAAGTGATAATCAATTTGGGTTTAGGTATAAACATGGAACTATTCACACCATAACTAAACTCACATCTGATATTTGTTGGTATATTAATAAGAATTACGGTGTTGGTGCTTGTCTTGTTGATCTTGAAAAAGCATTTAATTCTGTCTGGCTCGATGGCTTAATGTATAAGTTAATATATAAATATAAATTCCCATCTAACTTGAGTGCTCTCATATATAACATGTTATACAACAACAATTTTGTTGTGTATAACTCACGAAATGCATCAAGTATGACCTTCCCAATTGAAAACGGTCTGCTACAGGGAACAGTCAACGCACCAATCCTCTTTTCACTGTATATAGCCGATCTATTAAATTTATTAGAGCGTGTTAAAGGATATACCTACACATTAGCTTTTGCTGACGATATTATAGTCTATTCTGCGAATGACTCAGTAAGTAGCATACAGTCCAAAGTGCAAAAAATGTTTAATATCATTTTGGACTTCTGCAAAATCTGGATATTAAAAGTGAACTTCAACAAATGCGAAACTATATTATTTCGCAATACGGTTGACAAAACAAGTTCAGATATAAAAAAAAATTGGAAAAGCTATATTATAAAATCACCAGATAATTCACCTCTTGCAAATAAAAAAAGTGTTAAATACCTCGGAGTTTTTCTACATCGTAATTTGAACTACTCCGAACATATTAAATACACAATTTCAAAAGGAAATAAATCCTTTATGGCAGCAAAAAAACTCTTTTACAATAAAAATATAAGTAATAGAGTAAAAATAATATGCTATCAAACATTAGTTAGGCCAACACTTGTGTATGGTGTACCCATATGGTACAACATTAGCGCAAGTTTAATGGAAAAACTACGTAAGCTAGAAAGAAAGTGCATAAGAACTTGTACTAATATAAATAAAAAGCCCGACTCCGATTACAAACATTTCTACTCAAACAAATATTTGTATAAGGCATCAAACATACACAGAATTGACGGTTTTATTATAAAACTTGTCAGAAAACACTATGAGAGAGCACAAAACACTCCAGAAAATGGTCTTATATCACATATATACTACCACAATGAGGAGTACATAAGAAAAACCTTGCTCACGGGTTTTATAGCCCCTGAGCATTTCATTTTTCTTGATAAAAATGGTTATATCCAAAACCAAGATCATGTCCCCATACTATACCACTATAGTAGACGGGCCACATGCAAGGCAATAGAGTATAACCCGGGCAATATTAATGGAGAAAGTTTGATATACGACATGTCTATTACTAATAAAGATAAAAAAATTAAAAAAGAATATTGGTGGTTGGTTAACCCGCAATTAACATAAATAAGTATTATAATTACAAATTAGGTTTTAGTTTAGGCTTAGTATAGTTTTAAGATAGATTAAGTAGAATAAGGAATAGGTTAGGTTGTTTTTTAAAAATAAGTAAGATTTAATATTGATTTTTTTTTCGCCATAATTTTTTACAATACTACATAAAAAATGGAATAAATAGAGTTTTTACTCTAACTAATAAGAAAATTAAAATATAAATTAGAAAAACAATTAACGTAAAAATTAAATATTAATTTAAATGTTAATAAAATAATTACTAATAAGTCAATTTTTTATAAACTTTTTATAGGCTAAGTTATAAATAAGAATGTAATAAAGGCAATAATAAAAGTTTAATACAAAAAAAAAAAAAAAAAATTTTATGAAAATTATTTAGGAATTGATAGATTTGTGGCTTTTAAATGAAACCACATTTAATACAATATTCGCTGACATGCCTTCTTTACGAAGGTTTAAAATTAAATATACTTTTTGATTAAGAATATTAATCTATTTGGCTTAGTTCCGCCGACTAATTGACTAAATAATATAAAACCGTAGTTGTTAGAGTAGATCCCTTACGGGAAAATTTTCTAACCATATTTGAAGTTAGTATGGAAGGAAGTTCTTCGATTCAGCTAGCCCCTCATTCGAGGAACTATAGCTCAAATCAAAGAAATAGTACAAAAATATAGTGGTCAACCATATTCAGCTTTAATTCATCTTTGGTTTGAAATTAAAGGCCAAGTAGCAATAGTTTTTATATATTTATTGGCTTTATGCTTATAACTCACTGATATTTAAATATATACACAATTAAATCTAGATCAATTTATCTATTAAATCAATTAAACATTTAAATCTAGGTCAGGTAAATTTATCTAGATTAATTTTAATAATAAAGACACAGGAATTATAAGACGAGGTGACAAATATCCCGGAATTAAAATTCCCCGACTGATTTATGATTCGAAAAAAATACTCAAAGGTCCACGGACTTATTACTTTATAAACAGAAATATTTTAAATTTAGTATTAAAATAATTGATTATTTCCAAAATTTTTAAAAATATAATCAATAATCATTAACAAAAAATACATATATTTTAAATGAAGTTCCTATTGGAAATCAGGAATTTCCCCTTTTTTCAAAATTCATTGTTTGTTACCAATTTAAAAATCACTTCTAATTTAAGATTAAAGGAAAAAGGAACAACATTGAACCAACTTAAATTTACTTCCTAATATATAGAATCTTGTACAGACATCTGATATTTTACTTATACATATATTTTGATATCGGATTTAAATTATAAAGTTCGAAACATACTTACAGATATTTTTTCAAAATAAAAATAAAATTTGACTTCGTTCCGGTTTTATTTCTTCCCAAAATGCAATTTAAAACTTAATTACTTTGTTTGAAAATATTTTGGGGAATTTTGTCTCATGTTTTACTCTACGGAATAATAATTTCCTTTTAAAGACTAAGAACTTGTAACAAAATTTTTGATTTTTAAATCCTTGGTCACTTCTTTTGTCACTAAAGCCAAAATATACCTAGTTTTCAATTACTTCTCTTCGTCTCATTGTTTGTATTAATCTTTTTTTGGCTATGGTGTAGACAAGTTTTTGAACCTTATATTTAAGTTGAGCCACTAGCAATTTTAAAACACATATCTTTAATTTTTCATTTTATCTATATAAAATTTATTTAGTTATCAAGACTTCCCCCCACCACACACCGCATACTCTGTATACAATTATTCAAAAAGTAATAAAAAATTTGAATATATTTATAAATTATAATAAAGTGTCAATTATTCACACTCATAAAACTAAATATTACCTTCCCTAATTTTTTATTAATTTTTAATTAACCATCAATTATTACAATCACTTTCAAATCCCAAATTATTTCAAAATCTCGTACCAAATGTTACAAATTATAAGAGCAATATACAAATTATATAAAACTTTCTAAATCATTATTTATCTATATTCACCATCACAATTTCTATATGAATACCCTAAATATATCCCCAATATGTCTCTAATTAACTCTTAATAAGTTTATTCTAACTTCCCTTCAAAATTAAATGATTTCATACTTCATTGTCCTTACAATAAATCTTATCCTTTCTTCTTAAAATTAACTTAATGAATTATTACATTTTTCACTTGTATCTTAAGAATAATAATAATAATAAAAAAATTTTTTTTTAAATTTTTATTGAAATTATGCAAACACAATTTCCTTAAACATTTTCACAAATCATCAATTTATTTTTTCCTCAATAAAATAATCGTGTCCTTCATAATAATTTATTATTTCGCACAATTAAAGCTAATAAATCAAAATTTCTTGGGCCCAAAAAAAAAACAAAAAAAAAAAAAAACAAAATCAATTCAATAATTTTTGATTGTTTCAATCATTTTTATCCCTTATTCTATTCTTATATCCTTTTTTTTGTTGGTTGTTTTTTTTTTTTTTTGTTTAAATATTTCTTTAACAAAAATATGAACATCCTTTTATTTTTCTAAAAATAAAATCCTTACTAATAATAATAATAATATTTCTTATGAAAATTATTAAATGAATGAGCATATATACCAATTATAGAACTCAATAAAGCGTACATAATAAAATTTGGTTAAAGAACTTATCAAAATATTTGATTACATATATATATATATATATATATATATATTTTTATATATAGAGTACAAATATCCTGTGGGATGAACCAAAAGTAAAAAGGTCCTTTTGCAAATTAAGACATTTTTTTGTTTTTTTTTTTGTTTTTTTAAATTATATAAAATTCTAAACAAAAATCTTTTATCCTTTTTTTTTTTTTGCTCTATACTCTTTACCGTTATCATTGTATCCTTTAACCTCCTTCAATTCTAATACATAGAATAGAATAGAACAATAACAAAAATGAAACTAGCAGAAGCAAAAAAAAAAGGATTTACTAAATTAGTTTTTGTGTATTTAGTTCTCAAAAGAGTAGTATTTTAGTCCCCAAAAACTTAAACGCTGGGTTGTATTGAAAAAAATAAAAACAACAACAAGAAACAAAAATTCCAAAACCTTTTAAAAAAATAAACAACACGAAATAAAAAAAAATTTTTGAACCTAAGAACAACCTCTAATCCTTTATTAAAAAAAAAAAAAAACAAAAACATAAAAAATTAAGTTATAAATAAATCAAATGATTTTATTCTCAAATATTAATAAAACAAAAGTAAGAAAAGAATGAAAGAAAAGACCAAATTCCCTAGCAGTTAATTTATCCTCATCAGGAAAAAAAAACCAAAATCATAATGAAGACCGTCCCAAAACTATTTTTTTTTTTTTGTAATTTTGTGTTTATAAACTGTTTTGTTTTTTTTTCTCATTATTTAAATACTACCGGCAACCTATTAAATTTACTGAAGAGTTCTGTAATATCTTTATGAATATTTTTTTATATGTGTACAGTCATGGACAAAATTTTGTATACCAGAAATAAAGTTTAAATAGGTTTTTTGTATACCCGTATGAATAGAGTTCCAAATACTGTAAAGGATCGGATAATATTGGTTGGATCAGGATCGAAAGTAATTTAATCTAGCTATCCGTGTCTGTCCATTCATCTGCACAATAACTATAAAACTCTACAAGATTATGAAAGAGCCTGATTTGCCATTGAAATCCAGCAAGATTGCTAGACGGGTTCGGGTACAAAATTTTTCTGATTATATAAGCATTACTTTACAAATAATGAAGCTGAGTGTCTGGAATTTTGTCAAATGTAGTTGTCAAATGTAGACCTTTAATCACCAACGTCTTCACAAAATATAGTTGGTGCAATGAAAGAGGTTAGAAGATCTGCTATACAACTAATAAGTTTTTTGAACAAAACTGAAAGTCGATTAAGTTGTGTATTTGATATTTTACCAAAGGTAATTCTTAGAGTTAATACAGTCTACCAGACCCTCTTCCTTAATAATTTTATAATAGTTTAGAGTTTCTAAAATGTTCTGTTTTCAAAATATATTTCAAAAGTTACCTAAACTATCTGTATCTACCTAAACTAGCAGTCTACCCAACCCTCTTCCTTAATTTTTTATAATAGTTTAGGAGTTTCTAGAATGTCCTGTTCTAAAAATATATTTGAAAAGTTCACTAAACTACTTGTATGGAAGTAACGAAGCTTCTTAAAATTTAATAAACCAAATACAATATTCCAAGGCATTTAACTTTGACATTCGTTTCCTTGGACACAAACCTCTCCTAAATTAAAATAGTTATTTTAGACTTTTAATACCAAAGCAACAATTGGTAAAGTTGGCAAGATTTAACCTTAAACCACATCAAATTTTTAACTTTTAAATTTATTAAATATATTTTAAAATTCAAATCATTAAAAGAATCACATATAAGAAATTTTTTAGGCCAGTAGTGTATTGTTATTAAAATAATCATAGCTATACATATACTATTACAAATTTTTTTATACCTATAAATATATGATTGCACATATATTATATTTTATAAATATTTACATATTCCTAAATAAAAACAAAAGATAAGAATCCTGGGGAAAAAAATATAAATAAAGATAAAATTAACCTTACTTTAAATTTAGGTACACAAACATATACATACAAACATACAAGCATTTATTTACTATGATTACCATAACACTATATAATACCTAAATACCTATACTACTCCTAATATTTTTTTATCTATTCTTCTAAGCTATTTATAATAATATAATAATAAGTATTGAATTTAAAAATAAAAAACATAACGTTAGTCCTTTTTAAAAAGGACAATAGAATTTAAAATATTTCATTATATTTTTAAATAGAATAGTTTGTAAGTTATTTACTTCCTAATTTATTATTCGGTATAAGGTTTTAAAATAAAATATTTTTAACAGTAAATTGTAAAATCTAATTTTAATTGTTTGTTCCTTTGTTCTTTATAAGCTTTTAAAATTTCCGAACTCCTTAATGTTCCATGTACCTTTAAGATCGTAAGATTGAATTTCCTATAAATCGGCAATTATATTAATATTTTAATCCAACAATTGGCTTCAATAATAGGCAACTTCAATTTTTAGTAAATGAAATGATTACATACTGATTGTATTGATAAGAGGTAAGGGCCCAAATGGCGAAGTGACAAAAGTCCCTGAACGACTTATACCTCGAAAAAAAAGACAAAATACCCACTACTTGTGTGTTATTTTTCCGCAGAGACTATTAGTCTTTTTTTCGAGTCTTAAGTTCCCCGGTGTCTTTTAACTCTAGGACTTAATTCATTTCGGTTGCCCAGATAACAAATATTAGCTGTGTTTTATTTGTTTGTGTATAAAAATTTCTAAAAATATAGTCATAACAGAAGGTTCCGGCTATTAATAAATCCTTTTATCTTAGATTTCTAAAATATTTTAAGCATTAGAACTTAAAGAAGAGCTGTCGGTAATTGTATCATCCTTTAACCTTGATTTTCTAAAATATTTTTAAAACTAGGACTTAAAGAGCCGGATCGCTAATTGTATCATATATCATGGATTTATCGCGCATATTCCATTAAATGTGTTCCCCAAAAGTGGGCAATGCATATTACGTATACAATTTCAAAAAGTTAAAGAAAATTAACATATAATTTCTTCTAAATATCTGATCCAATTTTTCTTATCCTCCATATTCCTAGAATCCTACCCGATTCCTAAAAATTCTTTTTATATCTCAACCCTCGAAAACAAGCTACTGTACATAGTATCACAGGTCCCATCCTAAAGTTTGGTTCAAAAATTATTGTTATGATTTGGGTTTGTTAAATTCGCACACTATTTATAGGAACTATGCACAGCTTCAATAGGTGACTTTCGAAGCTTACCATGTCCCTGTTACAAAAAAAAAACAGATGCTGATTAAAAAAAACTATTTTTCTACTTAAAAAGCTTCTTCTTTGACGACAATTTTAAATTTTTGCCGCGCTTAGCCAATTATAAGTGACGTGCGACAAATAACTGTAAAAATTCAATACAAATATAATTCCTAGTATTTTTTTTTTAACTTTCTACATGCGTAGAATTTAAAAAATTTCCTATCTTCTATTTAATTTAAAACTAAGAAATCACATTTTTAATCAGTTCAAATCTCTACAAAATATACAAACCTTAGAATTACATTTTATAATTAGTAAATTTAGCAAAATTTTAATTATCCTCTAATACGTTAATTATAGTATTATCAAACCTAATAATCAACATTAGATAATTAATGTAATGAAAATCTTATACGTACCTAATTACAAAAATGATTCCTATGCAACAATTTTTTTTAAAAATTTAATCATACCAGTTTTTTACTTGTTACCTGTTTTTACCTGTTTTTTACTTACTTTTTTACTGTGTATTCGAAATTAACTTTAAATAAAACACAATTTCATTACAGTGGTATCTTTCTGTTTTTCTTGTAGTGAAGGATTCAAAAATTGTTTTTTTTTTTTTATTTATTTCTTCTTTTTTTTTGAATTTTCATTCATTGGTAGGTTTGGTAATTTTTTCAAAAAAAAAAATAAAATTTTTAATTCAACACAAGTTTTACCGAAACGAATGTCATTATACGTGCTTAGTTTTGAATTCAACTCCTAACCAAAAACTAAAACAACAACAACAAAAACCAAAAACTTTTTTTTTGGAAAGTTTCGTTACATTTTAGGGAATTATCCACGTTTTTTTTTTCAACAGCACGTACAAGATTTAATTTTTTAGCACATTTTCAAAAAAATTTAGAAAAAAAATATGCCTATATAGTTCGTCCTGTGGCTATGTCCGTTCGTTCGTGTGTCCGTCAGTCTGTATGTTTACAAAACTTTTTATAATAATAAAGATATAAAGAAATGAAATTTTGAGTACGGATAGGTTTTGCAAAGAACTTAATTTAATGGAAAAACTTTTTCATGTAGCCCCACCCCTAACGGAGCTTCAGCCTCTAAAAGTTTGAAAAAGACCTACTATATATAAATTGTCATAAAAAAATTTTATAAGTTTATAATCTTGTAAGACCAAGCGAGAGCTGTTATTAGCTTTTCATTCGTTTTATAAGCTTCCTCAATATATTTAGCACAAATGTATAGGGTTGCCATACGGTACTTTAACTTACCGACATGGAAAAATAGATTTTGGTAAAATTCTTCTAGGCCCCTTATGTTCTTCTAAAGGATTTAAGTTAGGACCTTGAATTTTTTAGATCAGTTAGATATTATAAAACTAACTCTTTTGTCTTTTAAAAAAGTTATATAGTGTGAACCTCGGTTTAGGAAGTTGTGAGACTTTAAAAATTAAAAATTTTCAATTTTTAAAGAAACCTCTAAACCCAACACTAATAATGAAACATTATTTAATTTGAAAATGTGATTTATAAAAATTACTTTGTATTTTCAATTACTGGTTTTAGCAAATTTTCAAAAAATTTTGTAAAAATGTGCCTATATAGTTTCATTCTATCCATCTGTCCGTCCCGTTTTAACTACGGCTAACAAAAAAATTGCAACAACATGTAGGTATAACAGTAAAAATAATTTGATGTTAAAACTTCATTGTTACGGAGCTACAACCACTCAAAGTCGGAAAAAGCCCTATATTTAAGCATTTATAAAAAGAGTTCTATAATATTTTCAACCTGAAGACAGTAAAAGACAGCTGCAATAAATATAAGTTTTATAAATTTTTGAAAAGCAAATGCATTGGGTTACCATACGGTACTAAAATTTATCGTTATCCAAAACTAAATTTCGCAAATTCAATTCAATTCCTAGAGCTTAAAAATTTTGGGAGGGAGAGGTAGTTTTAGATCCTCGAAAATCACCAAAAATTTGCTTAGTAAAAATTTCTGAACCTAACCCATTGAAGGACTGTTAAGACTTAAAAATTGCCCATTTTTTAAATTTTCTAAATTAAACGTTAACATTCACACTCCAAGATATTATTTCGACATTTGTTAACAGGTTTTTTTGACTACATTCGGATTACATTTTAAGTATTGATTTGACTATTACTAATAATTAATAATGAATTGATGAAATAAGTAAATTATAATATTATTTATTTTTATATATATTTTTTACCATGAATCAAGTACGAAACACTATATAATTTTGAATATAAGCTTTTTGAAAAACCCTTGGCACTTTCCATCACTAGTTTTTTTTTTTTAATTTTTGACTGGTTAAACTGTACACAAAGTGACTCAACGTTACGTTAGCAAATTCTTCAGATTTTTAATAGGCCCAGAGAATTTACACAGAATGTACATATACACATATCATACCTTCATATTCAATCAATGATAATGTTTTGGATGCATTTTGTTAAAAATGTAAATTTTCAAAAAAAAAAAAAACAAAAATAATTAAATGTCTGTGTATTTGTTGAAAATTCATTTTTACTTTTGTGTTTTTCATATACTACAACTTGATTTCGTATATATATATGTATATATAATTATTAATACTCTCGCGGCTTTTATGCGAATAGTTCATATGTAAAAGGAAAAACCTAATGAAATTAATCAAAAAATTTCTTTTGTATGTTGAAATTAAATCAAAAAAAAAACCACTTGAATACGTACATTACGCACATCTAACAGAAGCTTAAAAGTCAGAGAGAAAAATCATAATCGGATTTAAAAAAAAAAACAAAAACAAAAAAAAAATGCAGCAACAGTTTTGTGTGTTTGTGAATTATACAGATGATAAAAGAAATTGAAAAAAAAAAACAAAATTGATTATAATTAAAAGTAGTATTCTGATTTATTAAATGTTTGTGTTTCAGATGACCGTTTTGTAGAGTTTTATGCTTTCTAGGATATTTTTATTGTATTTACCGTTTTGTAGAGTTTTATGACTTTTAGGAAATTTTTATGTTATTTACATTAAATTTTTGATGAAATATTAGCATAATGAATGTGAAAAATTAAATTGATTGATATTTGTAACAGTTTTTTTTTGGCACTTATACAAGTATAATAAAAAGAAATAAATTATCTGAAAATTACGTAACCATGGGAACCACTAAATAAATAATAGTCTCAAATCTTCTTTTTAAACTTAAAGTAAAGTTTTTTGTTAGTAATAATAAGTATTTTTCAAGATCAAGATCATTATAGTTTATTTTAACCTAGATTTAGTTGTGCAAAAATAAACTTTGTATTTACCAAAAATAAAATTTTAACATGTCTATTGAAATAAAATGTAAAAAACTCTGATATCCCACAAGTAGTGCTGAATATTACTAGTATAGAATACAAAATTAGAGTTCTTCTTTTCTACTGAAATTAATAAGAATGATTGTAAAAAATTCATCACTTTTGGACTTACGCATTGAAAGTTCTTAAAATTTCCTTTCAGTTTTTTTTCAGCTCTTTTTCAGTGGGGAATGGTATTAGTTTCTCAGAAGTTTACCAGTGGTGAAAATGAGTAGTTTTTCAGCACTTTTTCAGTAGTGAATGATAGTAGTTTTTCCACACATTTTCACTGATAAATGGAAATAGTTCCTCCTTTCACCATTTTTACAATATTTTTTCAGGTAATCTTCTCAGTTCTGTTTCAGTATTATATAGAAAAGTTCTAATATTAATTACTATTAGTTAAAAACTATTTAAAAATTAAATAATTTTAACGAATAAATTTAATAATAACCATTTCCGGCATTTAAGTTTCAAATCTAATTCATTTAATTACTAATGGTGGAATAAAGTAACACTCTATTACGAATAAAAAGATAGCAATATATGTTGTTTCATTCATTTCACGAAACTACAGTACTGATTCAGTACTCTTTTAATACTGAATTATGAGGATTTAAAATTACTTTTACAAAGACAATATTTTTTTCTTTAAAAGTGTAAAAAACCATTTGTATGTGATTTGTGGTCATAAATGCTGAACTCAGGTTATCAAGGACAATGATATTCATCATCATACATTCACTACGAACTATATATGTATTCAGATAAAATTAATAAGAACTTTCAAATACTTTAATTGATATATTGTACAATTGATTAATTTTCAAATAATTATTCGAAATTTGGATTAATTTTGAAATTTATTTTTGTAATTAACTCCTATTATAGAAGTGTGTTCCGTTAACTTTATAATAAATCTAAGGTTATTACTCCCTTGATTTATTAGCAAATTGGATTAGTCTTATCCAATAAATTTGTAAATACTAACTATTCCCTTAAGTCCTTTTGAGTGCATCATCGTTTTTTACTACTGGACTCTACACTTTAAAAATGTTAATAATAAAAATAATTTTAAATAATGGATTAAAAGATGGATTTTAAATATATTTAACTTAAAGCAGAATTAAGACATTCAATAAATTAAATATCCCCAAAGAATTCAAAAACCAATTCAATTGTCCTTAAATTTTTAAAAAATTTAAAAAAACCCATACCATCAAATATTTTTTTATTAAACTTCACAATTCTTTTAAAATCCACCTTAAATTTAATTAGAAAAAACACTTTCATTATTTTCCAATTAATTTCAAATTTTACGAAACCATACTTTAAATGTTTTTTTTGATTTTTATTTTTTTTAAATTTAAAAAATTGCAATTTTAAAATTACAATCTAAATATTTTTACTACTTAATTGAACATAAACTATTCAATATTTAATTTAAAAAAAATAAAAGATAAATTCAAAAAAAAAAAAATTAAAGGATAATAAACCCTGGTTAAACCTTTATTTATCACCCTCATCCCTTCTCATATCACTTATGACATTAACAAATCACTTCTAAAACTAAACTAACACCATCTGTTTTAATATTTGCAAAAAAAAAAAAAAAATATATAAAAAAAGAATAAAAAAAACAAAAAACTGCGAAAATACCAAAAAATTTAAAAATTTTACTTTTTTTTGAAATAAATTTTTTTTAAAAATAAAAAAAAAAAAATTAAATTTAAAAAAAAAACATAAAAATTATATTTCACCTGGTATATGACTATATACGTACCACAATACCAATTATATTCTTTTTGAATAGATATCCTTTAGTAAATCCTTCATATATATATATATATCCTTAAGATATAAATAATATATGTATATATGTATATATCCATTAAAATAACTTTTCATATACATTTTAATGGTAAAAATCATTCAATCATTTCTGTTTGTTATCCTTTTTTTTTTTTTTTGTTTTTATTTTTTTTTTTATTTTGTTTAAATCATTACTCCCTTCAACTTTAATTTATTTATGTTTTAAGTTTCCATTTCTGTGTTTTTTGTATCCTTCAATTTTTTGTTGTTTTTATTTTTTTTATTTTTTTCTGTTCAATTTCTATTTTTTTTATTCTCAATTTTTTGTTATTGTTAAATTTCATTTAATTACTATCGGGCACGGATACTGTATACTTATGTTTACCTTTTATACATTCCTCTATACAAATATATAAATTTATATAAATATACATATATACACACACATATATATATATATATATATACCAATATATAAAGAATACCCATGGTATATAAAAATAAAAGTAATAACACCTGGTGAAAAAAAAAACAAATAAAAATCAAAAATCCATTAAATTGTAATACAAAAAAAAAAAAATGAAAAAAAGAGACAGAAAATAAAAAGAGAGAGAAAAGCAAAAAAAAAAACAAAATTTCAAACTGAGAAATGATGATTTCATTAAAATCTCTACGAAAAAACAAAAAACTGCCCCCTGTATAGTAAGAGTTCAAATATTGAAACAAACCATCACAGTATTTTCCTTAGTTTACTTATTGTTACATGAACACTAGTAACAGGCTGTACGAAAAAAGTCCCCAAAAAAAATTAATGGAAAACACAAAAATACATTTGTAATATAACAGTCCCCTAAGGAAAGGGAAAAGGACGTGAAATTAAATGATTTGTTGCTGATATATGTATGAAAAGAAGTAAGGAGACTTTTGAGAGTTTGATACTAAATCAGGAATCTAATAAGTTGTTCAGCGGGAATTTAGAGGCGGCAGTCCTCATTTTATTAAATCCTTTGTTGCTAACTTATTATTTATTAACAAAGTTAAGAAGAGCTTCAGAGTGGGTTAAAAAATCAGGAATCTAGTAAATTGTTCAGCGGAAATTTGGAGGGGGCAGTCCCTATTATATTCAGTGCATTGATACTGACTTATTACATATGAAAAAAAGTAAGGAGATGTATCAGAGCTGGTTACAAAATCCAACAAGTTGTTCAGCAGAGGTTTGGAGGCGGTAGTCCACATTATAATATTAAAGCTACAAAATCTATAAAAAAACCTATAACTACTTTTTATATTCTCGAAAAACACAAAGGTTCTTCTTCATATGCAAAGAGTCCCTAAAATAAAGGAATATGAACAATTAAAAATAGTCCCCAAAGTTTCTTACAAATTTTAAGGACTTTTAAGGATATTTTGTTTTTATGGATTCTTTTCTTGTGAACTTTTTGCATATCGCTCCAGTAAATGTAAAAGAAACCTATAGATTTAATATAGAACCAGTATCATAAATTCCCAATACCAGCTCAACATTTCATTACTAATAAAGATTAAAATAAAAAAAATCAAAAAAAAAAGTGAGAAAAATTTTTTTTTAAAACTAACTTTACACTCATCGGTTTCATGAATTTTAAAAACTAACCGAGTTTATTTCCATTATATTTTACTTTATTCCATTATATAAATCTCACCTGTATATACTTCAATTCACCTACCTAATAATTCTTTTAACATGCATTTATATTTGTCTATACTGTATAGGTACTGTAATATACTATTCATGTTATAACCTTTTCATTTGATGATCGCCGTGCTTTATTACTGTATTGGAGCAGGATGAGCAACTATGGTGATTTTCAATACTTTTCAAAATAAATATAAAATGTGCAAAAATCATAAAAAAAATAAAAATTAAAATTGAATTAAGGAATTTTCAATAGTTTGGAAAATCTTCTTAGAATTTAACAGGACGGAAATATAAAATTGAAAAATATATCTAAAGATAAAAATAAATGAAGTAAAAAAAATAAGGATTTTTATAATAAAATAAAACTACCTATGAAAAACCCAATCTAAAATATTATGATTCTTTTGTAGTTTTTATTTAATAAAATTATATATTAAGCGCTTGTTAAATTTAAGAAGCGCATATTAATAAAAGAAATTTAATAATAATATTGACTACACCTAATCTGTTAACTGTTCGAAACCAATTTTACCCAAAAGAAGTAACATCATCCTTTGTTCCCGAAATTACAAATTTCAGAATTTTGTCTTTAGTTGAACTGTAGATTAACACATTTTCAAATCATTTGAAAGTTTTACCTAAGCTGCCAAAGAAACAAGTTTAATATTTTTTTAATTCATCTTTTGATTGACTTGGAGTCGACTCTTACATTTGGCATATTTTATTTTATTCACTTCGCCATTTTAAGTTATTGAAGCAATCCAATCGATTATTTTGATTAGTAAATTCTTATATTTCTTTTAATAGTCAATAAGGCATCAATTCTTCGCAACCAGTGTTGCGGGAGGCCGTGGTACAGTTGTTGAAACCTAGGACTAACAGATCAAGATCGACAACAAGCAAATAAATTTGACTTTGGCTCATGAACATTTAACATTGCTGCAACAAAAATATGAACACTATTTTCATATAATAAATACTCAGCAATATAATTGGGTTCCAAATTTCCATGCTAATGATGCTGAAATTTCTAATGAAGTACTTTCTCTATAAATTCAAGAGGAATTTGTGGAATTCAGGACTGACGAGACTTTAAAACTGAAATTCAATGAAGTGCCATTAAATGTTTTCTAGATAACAGTTAAAAAGTAATATCCTAAGTTCCCTAATCGACAGTACATATACGTAAACTAAATTTTCCAGTTCTAGCTATAATAAAAAATTATAAGAGGTAATGCTTAAAGGGTCTTGACCAAAACTTCTGGTTTTATTTTCAAATACAGAATCAAATATTAAACTTTATATGTATTAAAACAAACCCACGTATCACATTAGTTGTTACAGTAATAGTTTTGTATCCTTTTTTACAACACAACAGTTATGTAAGAAAATAAATGTAATATCATTATAAATTTTTATACACATTTTTATTCAAAAATTACTGTGGCACAAGTTATAAAGGTTGCTAAGCACTTATAACTCAGAGAATTTACAAAAAAATCCTTTCCCTTTTCATTTGCCTAGTTTTAGGCGCCGCTATGAGAATTTTAAAATATATATAGGAATAATAGGAATAAATATAGGAAAACTATAATCATTCATAAAACTGTACACAGTTTTGGATTCAACTCTTCTTCGTAATCAAACTCAATTTAAATAAAAAACGTATATCTAAGGAATCGTTACCTTTACACGCGACTTATTTTGGACAAAGAATTCCGTAACACTATTATATATAGTTTATCCTTGACCTGCTTGTTAAACCAATTCTCTTACAAAATTTTATATTTTATACGAATTCCTTTGTCCGTACCTCAAATATTTATATTTAATTTAAAAAAATTTTTCAATTCATACACTCAAAAATAACCCACACATTTTTCACGTGTTTGGCATTTTTGTTTTTACAAATTTTATACTTTAAATTTAAACTCAGAAACGAAATAAATCGCAACAACTGTCCTTAAACTGGTCCTTCATATTGCAAATATATGTACAATATATGCATAACAACTTTAACCCATATAACTACTGTTGAATGTTGGACTACCAACTTTAATTAAATAAATATACAAAAATAAATAAATATAAATAAATGCGTATACACATCTACAATGAATTAAATTTGTATGCATTTGAACAGCAAAGGACGGTTCTTCAGTTTATTTCATTTTGGCTCTCTCTCTCTCTCTCTCTCCCCAGTTCAGTCCAGTCTATACATTCATTTCGCATTCCAATTTAATGATGCCTTTCAATCATATAATACTTAAATTTTACTACAGCAATTTAGTACAAGTCCAATTACAACTATTGATACAATAACAACAACAACAACAACAACAGCAACAACAACAATAATAATAAAACCTGCAAAACTACATAAATATTATTATAAAAAAATAAAATAAAAAAAAACAAAATCCTTTCAAAATAAAAATGAAAATAATGAGAATTGAAACAAAATTGAATTGAAACAAGACTGAAAATAGGAATAGGAATCTCTCTCTCTTATTCTCATTATTTGTTTTATTTTTTATCTTGATGAATACAAAACTCCACAGAATATACTGACTATTAGATATAAAGAATCAAAATCTAAAAAGAGGAATATCATAGACCCAATTCATCTTAAATTGGATTCAATTGAAATGAGGTCACAATTTTTAGTTTGTTTTTATGTTTTAGATCATTACTTTTTATTTTTATTTACAAAAAAATTCATTTCTTGTTTTTTTTTTTTTGTTTTTCTTTTTCGTCATCTCTCATTAAATCACAAAATTCATGAGGGAGAAATTTTGAGTGTTTTTGTGTTAGAAAGAGATAGAGATAATTTTTAGGCAGAACAAAATTGTATTAAAATGACAAATAAAAATCAAAGCACAAAAAAATAATGAATAGTATAGTGTAGTAGGGGGAGTTGTATACTAAAATAAAATTACACTATTTTGTTGTATCATCGTGTATCCTTATTATTTTTCTATTACAACCCGTTACTATTTTTTTTTGTTTTTTTTTTTATTGTATTCTTATTCTATTTTTATCTATTTGTTTGTTTGGTTGTGTGTGTGTATTTTATTTTTATAATAAAATAAAAATACAAAGCCTATATATTTTTATACTTTGTTCGTCTATGAATGTTTAACAGTAGTGCCATTTGTTCAACATGGTGTCATTTTTAGAGTTTTCATTAAATTAAATGTTTTAAAATCGTATAGAAAAGGACTTTTATAATTCAGGATAATGAGTTTTATGAATAAATGTAATATTAAAATTGAAAGTCAAAAGAAGCCATAGGTAGAAATTTTTAAGATTTAATATTTTTATTAAAAGAAATTGGTGTCTGGTGGGTTGAATATATTTATAGCATTTTCTGATTAATTGAAACAATTTTCCGATTAATTGAAATAATTTCAGGATAATGAGTTTAACGATTGAATATATAGTTTAAACTTGAAACTCTGAAGAAGCTCAAGTAGAAATTTTTAATATATAATATTTTAGAAAAGGAAGTGGTGAATATATTTATAGCATATTCTGTATTTCATTTAATTGAAACAATTTTCCGATTAAACGAAACAATTTTGCAATAAAATGAATCTAATTTTGAATTGAATGAAACTATTTTTCAATAAAATGAAATAAAATAAAACATTTTTCAAAATAAATCAAGCATTGAAACAAGTAAATGAAACTTTTCTTACAATAAATGAAACTTTTATCTTAAGTTTAAACAAACTAAAAATATTTCCAATAATTGGAGTTTCATTCTATAAAAAAAGTTTCACTTAATCGGAAAATACTTTATATATAAAAAATTTTACTAATAAGCTTTCTTTTATACTATTAAGATTCAATATTAATTAACCAACTCCGATAAGATTTTTTTAGCACATTTTCAAAAGGTTTTGTAAAAATGGTCTATACAGTTTCACGCTGCCAGTCCGTCCGTATGTTTACAAAAACTTTTACCTTGAAATATAGCTTACTTGGGTAGGTAAAAAAAATAATTTCAAAGAAGAACAACCCCCCAAAATCGGAAAAAGCCCTATATTTAAATTGTTTTTTTTTAATCTGAAAACGGTAAAAGACAGCTGCTTTTATGGGCTTTACAAAAATTTTTCGTATATATGTATAGAGTTTCCATAAGGTTCTGCGAAACTCAATTTTTGCTACCACATATCTTCTTAACGGTGCAAGCTAGACATTTTTTTTTCGGAAGAAGTTAGATCCTTCGAATTTAATAGGAGTCGGTGTACAAAATTTTTTTGTCACGCCCTCTGTTTGGGAGCTCTTAGGGCTCAAATATTAAAATTTTGCTATTTTTAAACACCTGTAACTTAAATACTGTCTAATTTTCTTTTTATTAATATGAATAAATTGAAGAAAGTGTCTCTCATTTTTAACCAATTTTGCTTAATTTGGACAACCTTCCCCAGAGGTTTTTAGGACTTAAAAATTAAAAATTTTACTATTTTTCAAAGTAAGTAGTAACTTAGTCACCAGTGTATATATTTCCTAAATTAAATGTTAACATTGTAGCTCCAACATTATATTACGATAACATACTCAGTATGAAACACTATATAATTTCGAAAATGTGCTTTTTTAAGAACACTTGGTGTTTTTCATAATTTGTTTATTTAATACGGTTATTAAAAGTCATATCAACTGTTGAACGCTCTTTTCATATTCTATAGAAATGTTTTTTTAAAACGTTTAGTTCACTTTAAAACTCGTCCAACTCTTAAATTGACAAAACAGAACTAAACTTTTTGTTAAATTCAAAATTCATGAGCAGGTGCTAAATTTTTTATCGAATTTTTCTCCCTCGAGCAATTTTAGCTATCTATGGCAATTTCAATTCAATATTCTACAGCAAATACATAGTCTTTTATATAAGTAAAGCGTAGTTAAAAGTAAGTTAAAAATATTTAAGTTTTGAAATTTCGAGCTGAAAGTTTAAATTTAAACTTTTAAATTAAAACCATAGTGTTTAGATTAGGTTAGAAAATTAGTTAAGGCAATCAAGGTTAAAATGCTATAACTTTTAAAGAAGTACTAGAAATGAATCTTTGTGTAATTTATTAAAATACTACCTACATATTTTTTTTTAATTTTTCTATTTTTAATTTAATATTGAAACTTTGTATTATATATCTTTTTACTGGCTTTTAGTGTACACTAGTATTCCAAGCGGTAATGCCTCCTATAAATAGGTGTTTTAAGTATAATTGCTTACTTATCAAACCCCATTACATTTTTAGATCAAACTATATGTTAAAATGTACGTTTTAGAACAAAATGAATTGAAAATATTGGCAGAATATAGAACCAACCTTAAAAGTATATTTTTAAAAATATATTAGCCGAAGGTGGTAAGCAAAAGTTAAAACAAAAGAAAGTTATCTTATTTTGCCATAATAAGTAACATTATATTTCAAAAAACCTTTTTACAACCTTTAGTAACTTTAGTAACCTTTATATAATTGACATATGATACAAATATAGAAATTTTTCAAATTATCCCAAAAATAGCTAAAACTGAAATAAAAGATGTTCGTAAATGGGAACTATATGTTTATTTTTAGATTTATTTAAAATAAAAATATGAATATTTCAATAACTGTCATAATATTATAAAAATTTTAGAATTTTTCTAAGAAATTTATGTTTTAACAAAATATAAGAAATCCATTATCTAATCAAATCTAATTGAAAGAATTTGAAATATATGCGATCAATCAAATTTCTAATATATTTTGTAACAGATAAACTTATCCTTAATCATCTGATCAACTGTCTAACTAAAGCTTCACATATCACTTTCTTTTTTAACTTTTTTCTAGTATCAATACATTCGAAGAAAAGGTTATAAGTTGTTGGGTGAGGACACAAATTGGATTTCTTCTGTCCTAACAAGAGTTGTTCCATTTTGTCGGAAACAAGTAGATCCGCAAATTCTTTTTTGTGTCCGTGTGTGTGTGTACCTGTGAATCCGATAGCTCACGTAAATTTCAACCGACTTTGATAAAATTTAGTAGGAATACTTTCATCGACAATATTAAAGTTAAGTTGATTGAGGGACTAAAACGTACCACACATGTGAGTGACTCCCTTGCAAAACAACTAGACTTTTCGAGAAATCTCGAGTTCCAAAGGCCAGTATTAGTTCAAATTTTTACATGGACACTATATGGGTGGGTACCCGTAAAGAGTAGCTTTCATAAATTGGTAATTGAATTATGAAGTCTGTAAATTCTAGGAGTTTCCGGAATGCCAAGTATTAATAATTCATCAAAATCTCAACCGATTTTATAGATATTTGGAATAAATGTTTTTTTTTTGCCGAAAGAAAGAATGGCTTCAAGCTAAATTGAACCCAATAACCTGTGGAAAAAAATAACAGGAACTCCAATATAAAATAACTGCACTTTATAAGAAGTTCTAACAGATCTTAAAAACTTTACAATAATATTTAAGGTTGTTAAGTTAAGTGGACAATAGGAAACCTAATACTGCAGTCACATTTAATAAATGATTTTATATATTTAAGCATTCTTATGCCATTGTTATATCGAAATATATCATATTAAAATATATCTAGTTCTAATTACATTTACATACAATTTTTAATTGCTCTTGAAAGCAATATTTTTCCAACCTGCAACATGCTTTTAAACTCCCAATTTAACTCAATTTTCTTGCAATTACGAATTTTTTTTAACACATTCCCTAATAATTCCCTAATATTTTTTTTGCAAATATGTTTGTACTTCATTTTTTATTTCTTAGAACTCAAAGTTCCCAAAAAAAACGAATTCATCAAAACGTTAATTATTATTAAAAGGTTCAAATAATAACGTATAATAGATTTTTAAAAGCCCTTTAAAAAATAAATATTTAACCTTTAATAAAATTTATTTAAGGAGAACAGAAAAAACGCCTCTTCTATTATAATTTACCTTTAAAATATCATTTCTTTGACAAAAAAAAAAAAAAAACTTGTTATAAATCATGACGTAATATAGAAAATATCAAAAAGAAAACAAAAAACAAAAATAGAAAATAAAAAAATAATTTTCGAATATTGAAATTTGATTAGAAATCAATTATATCAGTTCTTCTTTTATATAGATTTCTATTACAAATCACTTATACTTAAAATATTATATTTAATACACATGTACACCCACATATATATAGCGAAACATTATATCAAATGTCAAGTACAGAGTGCTCTAAATTTGAAAAATATAAAACATATATCATTAAAATTATTTAGGAAATAAGTTCAATATCGGATATAAGTGGAAAATAATCATGATAATATGAGTGCCAAATTAAAGAAGTGTTGTATATTATTTTTTAAAAATATTTTGAAGTGGATTGATCTAAACTCTTGTAGTATTTGTAATTTGGTACTATTGGATAAAGAAAGTAATGTAAGATAATGGTTTCTGGCTGATTAACTAACCACAACCTTCATCTTCAATTTATTGATGCAAAAAACCAGTTAATTATTTATGTAAGATACTTTTCTTTTGACATTAAACCTCTTAGCAAGATCTTGAACCACTTGAGAACATTATTTATAAAAGAGTACTAGCACGAGTAATTTATTTAGAATTTAAATTGTAACTGTCATTAATTGACAATTTAGGCTTTATTACTTAAATGCTTCTGACCATGGCGAAAACAAACCGTATCTAACCAATGGCGTAGTGATTCAAGTCGGAAAACTCAAATTCAAATCCTGTTCAGATCATATCTATAATAAAAAAAATATCGTAAAATTGAATAATTAATATCGTAATATTTTATATCGTAATATAAGATAAGATTTAATGAAAATATATAAATAACTTTTGTGTAAGATAATAGATGGCGCACCAAATTAACATTTGTGTATTAAAAGTTTTATACAAAAGCTACAGCCGAAGAATCAATGACTTAGTGAATATAACGATTACAGAAACTGAATACAAGTCTAAATTGACTTTGTGGTTGCCCCGTGGTTGCTCCAATAATTACGTAGCGGTTCAGGTACTAACTTATCTTAGATTCAAGCTTCTATTAATACTCAATACTCACAGTACCGGAGTATCCTAAATTAATAATTAATAATTCTTGAATAAGTTTTAAAGATAGGAAACATATATGGCAGCCTCTGTATTTTATAATCTTATAGCTTTCTTTTTCAAAAACAGCTAAGTCTATAATAGCTTTCTAGATGCCGTTTTCTTTTTACAGAAGTACTGACAGTCTGTAAATACCTCACAGCTCTCAAGTGAAAAATATTGTGTAATTTAAGTTATTATATGCGTAAAATATACATATATTGGGATTATACACATACATATACGTATTCAAAAAATAAAATATCTAAAATAATTTGATTTCATTATTTCATTTCCTTTTTTATTTTTCTATTTTACATTTTTTTATTATTATTATTGAAGTTATAATATAAATTTTAGTGGGGAGGGTGGAAAATTTTTTTTTATTTTATTTTTAATTTTTTTTTTTTTTTTTTAAAGAAAATTAAAAAGAAAATGAATCCATTCTAAAAATATATCACTAACTTAATATTAAATTATTTACGTACACACACACACACTAACACAATTATATTTATCAAAAAAAAAAATGGAAATTTTTTCTAAATTACAAAAAAAAAAAAAAAAAATTTAGGAAAAATGAAAATTACATCAACGACATCATATTAATTTATTATTATTATGATTATTATTATTATTTTTATTTTCAAATTTTTTTTTTTGGATTTTTTTTTTTTTATCTAATTCAATACTCATCTAAAAATATACCATCCATCATATTTCACCCAAAATATATTATATACTTGTTATAGTATTTGGGATCAATTTAATAAAAAAAAAAAACAAACAGAAAAAAAAACAAAAAAAAAATTTTAATAGAAATGTGAAGAGATAAATAATTTCTTCAATATTTTTTTCTCATTTTTTGATAATAAAATATAATAAAAAATTTAATTCTATTTGATTTCAAAAAATTTGATATCAACTTTTCCTTTTTTCAAGTATCTATTAATAAAATAGTAAAAAAAAAAAACAAAATTATAAGAAAATAAATATATAAATATGTGTTGTTGTAATATTTTACCTCAGTTAGGAAAAATTAAAAGAAGCAGAATCATACATAAATATGCAATTAATTTATTTCTATTATTTTAGTTGAATAAATTTTTTTTTTGAAAATCTCAATTCAAATTTTAATTTAAATATTTATTCTAATTTCTAATTAACTTTTTTAAAATATATTTTTAATATTCATTAAAATACTCGGACTTCATCCAAAGAATTTTAAAATCTAAATTAAATCCACCCTTAATTTTCTAAAATTATCTTATATTAAAGTTGATTAATTTTTAAAAATCATTGAACAGAACTTAAAGCTTTAACATGAAACTAATCAGACTGCTCCTTGATAATATTTTGAATTAAATTTGATTTATTTTATATTTTTAAAGACCTGAGAGAAATTAAAATGTTTTCTTAACTTTTTAGAACTTCGGTTTATTTAATCTTGGTAAGAGTTTTCCTTTTAAAGAAATGAGAAAAGTGAATGCAAATAATAATTTCGCCTAAAAATATGCAATTTAAAAAGTATTTCACTTTATTTACAATGTTGTTGTTAAAATGCGTAATATTCGAATAAATAAATAAATAAAATATGTATATTTAAATTCTATTAATAATTTTACCAGAAATTAAAGTAGATTTAACATTATCCTTGACAATTTCTGTAATAAAAATTACATCAGAAACCAAAGCTTCGCAAATTTAAATTACACAAATCAATTAACTTTAACCTTTGTTCCTTGTTCATATGGTGGTAAATAATAGGATTCGATTATGGCAAGTAGCTTAAGAAAAATCTAAGAAAATTTGTTTGTAATGCATCGATTCTATCAATGTGCACTATATAAAATGGAGACCAAACTTGACTAACATATTTCAGGTTCGTTCTTACAAAACAAGTGTATAACGATTTAAGAACATAGAGATCTGAAAATTCATTTGAAGAACGTTTAATAAATCACAATAATAAATTAGCTTTATTTATAATATTATTATAATGAGTTTTAATTAGCTATGTTAGGTATCAAAATACACACTTAAGTCTTTTATTGAGATATCTTTAAACTAATTCAATTTAAGTTGTACATGAAACAAATAGGACTTGATCGGCGTGTAAAAGATTTGATATCTTCTTTATAATTTAAGAATTTTTGTGATAATTTATATATATTATATATTGCTTTTTCTAATCCTTAGACTTGCCTCTAATGGCTTCAGTATTCGAGAGCAATTCTAATACTGCTTAAGTTTATTTTTTTAATATTAGACTTTTAAATAAATAAATCAGAAAAAAACTTGGATACAAAATAAGTGGTTCAATAATTTGTTTAGCTGAAGTTTAGATACGGCAGCAGTTTTAAATGAAATACAAGAATGAGGGTAGAAAAAGGCATTGTAATTTTTTTATGTTTTATTAATGAATAAAACTAAAATATTCTATTAATTATATATTAAAATGTACAGATCAAATTAGATTTTGTAATATTACTAAAATTACCAGCTACTACGGTCATAATAGATTTTATACTATTATTTAATTAGTTTTTAACTTAGTCACCAAGGTGATTTTGTAAAAAAAATTTATTTTTGAATTAAATAATTTATGATCTGTAAAAAATTATACCCGCACACCCTGTTGATTAATAAACCAAATGCTTATCCACCTGTGCATTTTCAAAGAACTAATTTACAACTAAAACTAAACTTCTCATAGAAAAATTAAATTTTCCCAAACAATCAGTCAACTGCATTTAACTCCTAAAGACCTCAGAAAATAATTTTGGAAACTTTTTCCATAATTGTATTTTTAGTTTTTTGGGGTAATTTTTTATATCCAAAAAAACTCCAAAAATGTAATTTTTATAAAAGTGCCCTAATTAATGAAAAAAGTTCTTACTTTTGGACCCTTTGGCATTGCTTTATACATAGCCAGTTTATTAAAGTGATAATACTAACGATAGAATATTAGGTCTTCGATGCAACATTTTCTTTAATAAAAAGAATGACGTGTTCAGTAATTATAAATAGAGTTTTCTAAATATACTCCTAATTGTGGTAGAATATATAAGCGACTAGACTATTTTTTAAGGTATTTTGAGCTCTATCTTAAAGATTAAGGGCTCATTTTATACAATTTTATATCCGACAACGTTTATACAATACAGGATTAATATTATGTTTGTCTCATGAAATTATGTTCTGAATTTTTTTTGTAGATACTTCTCACTAATAAAATATTAATTTTTTTAATAAGCATTTTTTACTAATCATTCATTTGTTGTTAAATATGCCTTTGCTGTAACAAAAATTTATCAATTAAATGATAATTTGATTATTTTAAAAGTGATAAGGTGTTGGTACAATAAAGCCCAGCTCTTCGTAGGTTTTTTATGATTTACAATTTGATTATGTGGATATCAATTTAATGTCTTTCCAATCCCCACAAATTTTCCAAAAGCCAAGCAATATTATGCAATAATCTCATATATTATTAATTACTATTAATTATTATTAATGAATATAGAAAAATATATAAAATATAAATCATCTTATATTTAAAAAAAATTATATATATATTAATATATGATGATAATTTGATTAAAAATCATTTTACCGTAAATTATCCAAAAAATTATTAATAAAATTATTTATTTTTTTATAAATTTATTTTTAAATATCAGGATATTTAAAATAAATTAATAAAAAATTAATTTACATTTTTGTCATAATAATTTGAGATAAAATCAAATGAAAAACAGAAGCATATCATCATCCCTTTCAATACCAAAATATATAAATATTTTTAATTTGGATAGTAACAAGATTTAAATTAAATAAAATAATATATATAATTTTTAATATTTCTTCAATTTCATTTCATTTCTCCTCTTTTTTATTATGGATTATTTAAGGTCACAAAAAAACATATTGAAAATATCTTCGATTCCAAATAATATGAAACTTTATTAAAATGAAAATTCAGACAACAAAATATTGAAGCCCAAAATTATAACCAATATAATAATTTTTATTATATTAAATGTACAATGAAAATTCGAAAGAGCATTTTCAATATCTAAGATAATAAAATAAAATGCATTAATTTTTAACATTTATTTCCTGATCATATTTATAGTCATATTTCTTGCAAAAATTTCTCATAATTTATTCCTCTTTACCGATCTGTAATTTATTTTAACACTTTTTTTTTATAAAAAAATTTATTACTGTATTGTGTTGCTGTTGTTATATCCTTTTGTTGCTACATTGTTGAATACTTTGTTGCTACAAAAGTGTCATAGCCGAATTGATAAAAAAATAAAAAACAAAAAAAAAATAAAATTCATTTTGTCATATATATATTATAGATTATATATATTAGACTGACCATGTCTTGTAATTGAAAATGAAAAATGTACTGTATTAAAATTAAATATTTTCAATTAAATTGTAGAAATTGAAATCAGTTTCCTTAAATTTATATTAATTGTTCTAAAACCTTAATATAATAACTAAATACTGTTTATAAAGTTTATTAAGAGTAAAATAAAATAAAATAAAAAAAATATTTTTTTCAATATATACTTTTATTAAAGTAGGACTAGTCCCCTTAAATTTAGAAAATAAAAAATTTAAGATAGATCTTGGGAATTTGTTATAACAATGCGCATAACAAACGAATTTCCATAAGCCGTATTTCGCCATCTTAACAATTCGACGCAGTAGGGATGAGCATTGCTGGTATAAGAATCAGTTCTTTTAATGTTTAAAAACTTTTAAGCTTAAAATCTTGAAAATTTTCATTAACCAAAAAGATCTTTTGCATTTAAATGGGTTTTAGTATAAAAGTAAATTGCTGAAATGGGAGACAATTCTTCTTTCAGTTAGTCTTAATCTTAAAATTTAATATCCCTTAAAATTTTTTATATATGAAACTGATCGTCTATATAATTATTTGGTCTGTGGTTTTATATTATCAAAGTGAAGTATTTTACTTTTAAGTTACAAATTTTTAAAGAAACTATACAAATAAATTAATTTTATTTGTAATTAGTTTTATTAGTTCTATTGAATTTAAAAAAAAACAAAAAATGTTTACCTTTTAAGGAGGATCGAACTCAGATCTATTTACACCCGAAGCCACTTCGATAACCACTGAACCATACAATTCTTATGAGTTTATGGTCAGATTTCTAATATAAATATATCACTAATTTACAGAATGAAAAATAAACCCATAGACACAGGCAAGTTTATATAAAAGTATATTAAAACTGAAAAATCTTCTTTGAACATTTTTATTAGTTCAAATTAATACTTATAAACCAAATAATTTTGATCGCATCAGAGCGACAAACTGAATCAATATTTATTGAAATGCTTTTGAAAATCAATAAATTGTATTTAATTTGTACTTTCTATGTAAGCCTCTATACAGTTGATTTCAACATTGTCAGACATCGTAAAAGACTTTGTTTCGCTAACCTTTTTAAGAAGGACCTTAAAAACATTCTCAAAATTTAAGCAAAACCAATTCGAACCATGATATTAAAAAAAAAAATGGTAGGCCTCGTCAAGTCTCTTTGAAGAGACACAGCTTTATAAACGCTCTTAGTACCCAAGTAGGTAAATATATAGAGACCATAACACCTTTCATTTACAAAAAAAAAATGTAATTGAAGTATTAACATTGCAAATTCCCATGCAATCTATAAAAGGGTTTTTTGGAAGCAAGGAAGTTTTCAGGTTTTTTTCTGGTTATAAACTAAACTCTATTAAATGAATCTTATCACAAATCTCTAGGTGATTTAGAATTGCTTGATCTATTTAATAAGAAGTGATTTCACAATTTTGTTATAAGAAAATCTATATATTAAGTTTCTTATATTTGATTAAAATGCTCTTATTCATTTTATATTAAAAAGTTATGAATGCTTGCACTAGCGAAGAAAAACGGTTAATAGTTATAGTATTAGTTTTCAAATTTTCTATACTTATAATTTTAAAAATATTTCAAAATTCAATACATTTAATTTGAAAAACTCCAATGAAATATTATAGAAAACTTCTTGTGTAATCTCCAAAATAAATGTAATCTCCAAAATTAATCCTAATGTTCTGTTTTTATTTTAAACTAATATGGTAACTCTAATTATTAAACCTGTTATATAATAATTTTAGGCTGATGATTTTTCTGAAGATTTTTTTTTATGGCTTTCCAAAACAGTAAAAAATTACTATTTTATGTAAAAGTATTTATGTAATACATATTTACTTTATATTTATATATATAAATATTTAAATAAATATATATATATACAATATTCCTTTATACATATAATACAAAGCTGTTATCAATATAAATTTATAATGGAAATGAAAGTAATAAAAAATCAATTTTTTTAAATTACAAAAAATAAAAAATGTAAAACAAGAATAAAAAACAAAAAAAAAACATTTTGAAATAAATTACAGATCTTTTCCAGAATTTTTTTTCTTATTTTTTATTATTTTTTACTTATTCACTTTTTTTTTGTGGCAGGAAGATTATTTACAAAAACTTTTATTGGTCTGGCACCACTAAATTAATGGTGGAAATGAAAAAGAAATTTGTTTTTACAATGTTATTTTTCAAGTTATTTATAAATACGAAATAAACATATTCCATATACATATACAAGAATATATAGCTAGGTATATATATATGTATATATATAAATTTTATAATATACCTAAGAAATTTATATCTGTCATTTTTTCATTAATTTTAAGGTTAATTTTTATTAATAAGCCTCGTATCGTAACATGGAAACTATTAAAGTTTGGAAGTTGATAAATTTATATTTGCAAACAAGGACATAAAAAATAAATAAAAAGTAAAATAAAAATAAAAATTATATATGAAAACAAAAACAAAAATTTAATTTCATATGAAAATAACAAAATGGAAACAAAATAATATATTTTTTAATATTTTGCAAATATTGCATATATTTAGGATGAAAATTTTGATGTTAATTGAAAATTAAATTTTCGTTAGTAAAAGAAAAAAAAATTAATTAAAATTAAAAATAAAATTAAAAATCTTTCAATTTTATGATATATAGAATTGAAAAATATTATATTAAATTTTATATTGAAAAAATTGATTTGTTAGGAGTTTTGTATGGAAAACTATAATTTGTTTCTGATTAGCAGTTTGTTTTCAAATTAGTATTTTATATTATATCTGGAAATATTGCTATTAATTCTTTAAATTTAATATATTAGGTGATATTATAGTAGCTATATGTTAATAAAACCTGGAGTCAAAAATTAATAATAATTTAATCTTTTTATCAATATCGCCAACACTCTTGGTAAAAATCAATGTTTTTTTCTGTTAAAGTTTTATAAAAAAAATCTATACTAAAAGTGGCTTATTCTAATTTAACCTAATTGAGCTTATCCCACGTTACACTAAACATACATATTAAAATCAGATTTCATTATATTTTATGTTGAACCAAATTACCAACAATTTTACCTAATAAATTTATCCTTATAAGGAATACTCATGTAATACTCATACTAAAAGGGATCTCAATCTATGTTACCAGGATCATATTCAATAGTTTTACATATAGCTTGCAGGCTACTAAAGTGACATAGAGATGTGATTAGGATTTTGAATCTAACAATTTTTATCTAGATATATAAAATCCTCTGGGACTACAAAATCCGAGGGAGAAGTTATTTCAATGTGGTAATTTATATGAAGTATTAGACAATTTTTTGGAGTATTTGTTGATCTAACATTATTGTTTCAAATAAATTAAACCACGAAGGACTTGTAGTTTAATTTTCATAAACTTTGGAATATTGTGAAAACACCTTATAAACTTTAAGTTTAAAAATAATTAGTTAGGTTCTCAATTACTTAGAAATGGTCATTTTAAAATAATGTTTTCTATAAGTATGTTATATATTTTATTTTTACATTTCATATTTGGTTAAAAAAAGAGATTATTGAAAGTATTTTTCTATTTTTTAGAAATAATAATTTGTTGCATACTTTTAGGATTTTTTACTACTAATAAGTTTTTTTATAAAATTATATTATATTTATTTTTGTTTTTCTTTTGTTGATATTTACATAAATACATATTTGCAATATTTATGTATTTATTTTATTTAATTTTCTTATATTTTAATCAATTCACATTTCCCAATATACAGATACAATATATTTCAATATATAGGTATATTCAAAGTTTTTCTTTCATTTTCTTTTCATTTTGTAATTTTCTTTCAATATTTACTTAATAAATACCCATACCACACCTTTATTTATTTTTCGAAAACCAATTCACATCAAGAATTACTTTTTTTTTCGTTTTTGTGTTTATTTGTTTGTTATTTTCATCTGATTTTCAACTGTGATTATTTTAATATTTTTCCATTACTGTTTTCCTTTTTCAAGGATACCAACTTCAAAAAAACAAATCTTATTTTCAAATTATTTTCGAACTTTGACATACATTTTACATTTCCCGTAAAGTTCTATTTATCTTTACCTTAAGAAAACACTCAAAATTCTTAAATTGTACAGTGTTTTTTTTTTAATATGGCCTACTTTTTAAAAAAAAAAAAAAACAAATAATAATAAACAAACAAGCTGTATGTGGCACCTTGTTAAACGTAGAAAAAAAGATTAAAAAAAAACAACTTTTCCAACAATCTAGAGTAACAGTAGCAAATCCTTACAATCTAAAGTCAATCTGAACTGATCTGAATAAACTTAACTTTATCTTGAAAAATCTTAAGTTAAAAAAAAATTTTTGTAATTTACAAAAAATTTCACTTTTTAAAATGAAAAAAAAAAAAAAATATTAAAAGTTACTATCTTTACCGTTATACGGTTTTTATTTTTTTTGTTGCTGTTTCAAAATGTTGCATTTTTTTTTCTGGTGGAAAATTTTCTTCTCTTTAGAAGTTCAATTCAATATTTTTTTTTTTTTCCTTTTCGAAAAAAAAAGAAGAAAAAAAAACAACAAAAAAAAAGGAAATAACTGTTATTACAAATTAAGGAAAATTCTACACGGAATCAAAGAGAACTCAAGCAGTTAAAAAAAAAAACAAAAACACAAACAAAATAAAAAAAATACGAAATTAACAAAAAAAAAAAATTAATTCAAAACAAGTAAACCAAATATCCTTCAACTTTTGATTGACATTCAAAACAACATTTTCATCAACATAAATACACATACAAACATTAAAGAAAAATAAAAATACAAAATTTTTAACGATATTATGTTACAACAACAACAAACTAAGTAAAAAACGAGGAAGAGTGTAGTAGAGTAGACTGTGTCAACTCTGGGATACCCGTATGACCGTAACATATACATTATATCATCCGGTTAATTACTTTTGGCTTTATTAAGTGCAGTGGAATACTCATATAAAATAAAGAATTGTATGGCAGCTACTCGAACCCTCTGTCGTAGACCAACCAAATTTTGCAGAAACTTTGGCCATTACACTAAACAATTTTTGGCGAAATTTCAGACACCCAGCTTCATTAGGTGGAGAGTAATGCTCATATAAAATAAGGAGTTGTATGGCAGCTACTCGAACCCTCTGCAGCAGACCAACCAAATTTTGCAGAAACTTTGGCCATTACACTAAACAATTGTTGGCAAAAATTCAGACACCCAGCTTCATTAGGTGGAGAGTAATGCTCATATAAAATAAGAAGTTGTATGGCAGCTACTCGAACCCACTCCACTAGACCAACCAAATTTTGCAGAAACTTTGGCCATAAAACTAAACTACTTTTGGCAAAATTTCAGACACGCATCTGTAATAGGTACAGAGTAATGCTCATATAAAAAAAGAAGTTGTATGGCAGCTACCCGAACCCATGGACCAAAATGGCTGGATTTAAATAGCGATGACGGCTATTGCAAAAAAACGAATTTGCGAAAATTTCAAGATCCTAGCTCCTTTAGTTTTTGAGTTATCGTGCGGACGGACGGACGGACGGACGGACATACATAGCTAAATCGATTTATTTTTCGATTCTGATCCGATCCATACACTTGAGTCTATATCTACCCCCCCTCCTTCTCTGCGTCACAAACGTAATGGCAAATTTATTATACCCTTTGACTATATAGTCATACGGGTATAACAACACGGAAATTAATGAAAAATGTAGTACAAGTTTTATAGGAACTTAATTCAGGTTGCTAAATACTAAATATTTATCTTTGAGTGTTTTTTTTTTTTTTTTGAGTAAAAAATTTCTAGAAAAACAACAGGAAATTACACGTCACGTGAATTTCTGAAAAAACAAATTTCTTAGTTTATAATTTCATTCAAGAATATTACTCAATCCAGTAGGCAGTTACCAAGTAATACGCTTACAACCTTTATATACTCTTTGTTACTGGCTAGTGGCTACAGCTTGAAAATATCTTAAAATTAGTTAGTTGTTCTTCAAAATCATAAAATTATGTATTGAATAAAATTTTTATTTGATTTTTAAACCACAAAAACCACAACAACTGATATGCCACTCAGCAGCATTCAAACTCAATCACAACTCAATTATTTATTCCACTCAAACAATGGGGTAAATACATTAAACTGTGTAACTCAAATCTCACTTTTTTTAAGTAAAAGCTCACTTTAACTTTAATTTTTAATAGAATAGTTAATAAAACCCTAAAATAAGAAAATTTAAGTTCAAATTCACGTACTCACAAATTGAGTGAATATGATTGAGTGAAAATAATTTGAGTGGGGAATAATATCAGTCAAAGTTAGAGCTTACAACCCTGGTTATTCGGAAGTTTATTTCTTTATTAATAAATAATATTAAAAAACCATTTTTAAAGTTTAGCCCTGTAAATTTTCTTACAAAATTTTATAACCCCTTTGTTTTTTAAAAGAATTAAGGTCAAGTTTCATTTGAAGTTTAAAGAACTCTCATTTTCCTTTAACTCCAAACTTTTCAATACCTTCACAAAATCAGTTTATAACAAATATTTTAATTTTCGATTTTCAACCAATTAATTAAATAGTGAACAACTGGGGTATGAGTTGAATTCCTCAGTATAAAAGCAGACTCGAGACACATAAATTAAAGACAAACAATTTTTTTTAACTCATAAAATATGGTCACCTTCTACTTAAATATTGAAAATTTAAAATAGTTCGTACTTAATATATTGAGTAATTCTCATAAAATGATTTTGAGATTTTAAAAAATGTTAGTTAGGTTTTTTTAAATTCAGGCTCAAAATACACTCACTCTCTTAATTTTAAAGAAACCGAAATAATGAATAAAAACTCAGAAATAAAAAAAAACTTCCCTTCGTTTTGTTTTAATTTTTTTTTCTTTTTTTTTTATATTTAACTTTGGTTAAAAGCAATTTAAAAAATCTTCTGATCCGAAAACAAAACAAAAAACATTACCAAAGATTTTTAATTTAACATTGTCATCATTTTAAGTTTTTTTTTCATTTCATTCCATTCCATTCTCATCCCATCCCTATTCCACCTCATCCCACCTATTTTCAACATACTTTAAAATTTATCAAAAAAATATTTCAACTCGTTTTCATTATTGGTTTCAATTTCACCATGTAACATAATTTGTTTTTGGTTTTTTTTTTTAAATCATATTTTTCTTTTTCGGTCAGGGAATATTTTTTTAATTTTAGTTTTTTTAATTTTTTTTCTTATATTTTTTTTTTTTGTTTGTTGTTTTTTTGTTGACATCTTTCATACTTTAATCCTATTGAGATTTAAGAAAAAAATCTCAAAATCATCATCATCATCATTAACAGAAAAACATAAGCGAAAAAGAGATGAATCAAAAAAATCTAATAGAGGGAAACCTATACACTGATAAGGAAGGGAGAATATAAACTGATAGTGTATTTATATTAATGACCTGGTTTATTTTATCCATACCTAGATACATATTCATCTAGTTTCTTAAGATTTCTCTACTACCATCTGGTTTAAAATGTATTTCTGCTTTTCCGTCTAATTATTATTAAAGAACCAGGTATTTCCGATTGGTCGCTGGAATTTTACGGCCATTTGAATTTTGTATTTAACTTAATAACAGTTAAACGTTTTGTTGATGATTCATTCGGATAAGAATCACTCATTAATGTTTAGCTAGAAAATCAGAAATTCTATTCTATCAGAGCTTAGAATTTTTAACATGTAAACCACGGTCTAAGCTAATTATGTAAGTGTATTTTGATTTGAGAAATGAATTGATCCGAAAGTAATAGTGATTATCAAATTAACTAATTTTTAATTTAAGAAATTATAAGATTTAAAATTAAACTTATATTTATATTAACTGAGTTTTTATGTAACGTGCGATTCCATTTTTTAAAAATTTAAGCAATAGCTGGTTAAACACCCCCTTAATTTTTATATTTATGGCAGGTTCAAAGAAGCTCGAGCATTAAAATCGTTTTTTTTTATATATAATGATTTAAATAAAAAATTTTGACTACTTTGTATGACTATCGGTGGATATAATGGGTTTGAAAATAACACTAAAGTCCCAAATTAACTTCACAAGATCAGTCTTAGGGTATTAGGATATTTTAAACAATCACAAACTACTATTTTTCAAACTAAACTTTATTATGAGACTCTCTTATTATGAGATGTTTATTTTATGGTCTTGGAGCTTGCAATTGGTGAAGAAAGCTGAAGAAATAGGGAAGTGAATTAATGTTAAATTTTACGGGTCTCGGTGGGTTATTGGCTAAGCATTTTTGCCTACTAACCGAGGCGTATTGGATTCCCGTACGGGTCATTAATTTTTTAATTGAAAAATAATTTTTCTACATAAATCTCCATGGTGACCAAATATAATTAAAAATAAATAATATTACTTATAAATTAATAGAGAGTATTGAAAGTGGGATGCACAACGGGTCGAAAGGCCTACATATTAGAAAAACAACAACAACATGTATATTAAATTAAAAAGGTATATTCATATAGAGCAGAGTTTTATAAATCTTTCTTTTGAAAATGAGGTAACTGAAACTTTAAAATTATTGTAGATCTGCTCTTTAGTTTTTAGGCTTAGAGCTTTACTATTCAAATACATTTAGGAAGAGTATTAACTCTCTAAGCATCTAAATTATTATATTTTTAAATTTATTTCGACTTGTTAACATATTACATAACTTGTATATTTCATTAGGAATTGTTTTTTTATGCAATCAACAGCAGATTACTCTTTATATGCCTTATTAAATTACTGAGAAATATAATATAATATCTTTTAACTCTTGGGCGCTTTCTAAAAGCCAGTGTTTATATTCCATTCGAAAACTCAAAGAAAATAAGTGATACTTAAAAGAGCATACCACAAATAGATAAATTAAATTAGATTTAGAAATATTGGTCTGCTTGTTCTTACATTTAGTTGATGTTCCAACAAAATACATTAGATTATTATAATTTGTAGAATGTAAGAATGGGCACTTGTAAACACATCCTTTTTATAAACAAATAAAAGCCTTATGATAAATATTACCATTATTAGTTAGAAAGGTTTGAGATAAACAAGTTTAAAAGAAGGTCTGATTTACTTATTTATTTTTAATTAATACCGTGCCAATAGTAAATATTGCGCCTGATATTATTATTGTCCTTTCCCTATTTGGTATTTCGGCTTCTTAAATTAAATAGCTTGTATTTATTTATAATTACAATATTCATGATTTTGTTTATATTATAATATTTGTATATTTAAATTATATTTGTTCACCATGGAGATTTGTAAAGAAACTTTATTTTTACAAATAAAAAGTTCATGACCCGTACGGAAGTTGAACCCATACCTTCTCAGTTATTACGTCACATGCTTACTCATTTACCCACCGAGGCCCAAGAAAGTTCGGAGGTAAACCAGTTTTATAATATATTGAACATTTTTACAAATTCATGAAAATTTGTAAATGTAATCGTTGTCGCTTGTTATACCCTCTCATCTTTAAAATCACTGAAAAGTATAAGAAAAAAAAATTAACAAGTAACAACAAAATTTTAAAAAATACATCAAAAAAGAAACTTCTCACACATAGACACACTGGGACTGGATAGAACACCAAAAAAAAAACGAGTTAAATCGCGATATTTTGTTTTTCATATTTTTAAAAAAAAATTTCCCTCTATTTTTTTGCTAATAAATTGATTGTACGGATGTACATAACATCTTAATACATTTAATGTGTATCTAATAAATATATAATATATATATATATATATATATATATACATTTGTTTATATATAAATCGGAAAAGAAAAAATTGTTTATCTTTTAATTTACTTCGGCATAACAGAAGAATACAAAAAAAAAAAAAAAAAACAGAAATACACAATAACAACAATCAAAAATTAAACACAAACAAAAATAAAATGTTTTTTTCATGTTTTAAGGAGACAACAACAACTATAGGGAGTCTCTTGTCTAGGCAGGGTGTACATATATGTATATATATTTTATATTTTATAATATATAGAAGGGAAAACTAAACAAAAAACAACTTTGTTTTAATTTAAGATTATGCGTTATATATATATATATATACTTATATACATAATATGTTTGTATATATATCGTCGGCTGAGTGCTCTTTTGCCCCATACGCCACGAAGGTCAAACTGAGAAAATTGAAAAAGAAAGTTTGGAATAATATAGAAAAAAATCTACATTAACGATTTTGCTCAAAATTTGCAGGTAGTATGTTTGTACAATTCTGTAACTGTATACAAAATTTCAAAAGTTTTTCCTCAACGGTTCGCCCCAAAATACACTTTTTATGAAACAACTCCCAGTTGCCATTTTGACCCACTTCATACAAGGTATTTATTATTCAATAGAGTATATGCACGTGGAGCAAAAATTTTTCAAATGGGGCAAAAGAGCACGCATTATGTAGTAAGTAAATTTTTACTTTTTAATATTGTAGAGGAAGCAAAAAAGGAAAACTATGCTTTCGTTAACGATGGTCAGTAACAAATTCATCATGGTTTATAATTTTAAAATATAATATATTTGCCAATATTAATTACAAAACTCCAAATTTAAAATTTTTTCGTTTTTTTATTTATCTTAATATTATTTTAAACTCAAACAAAAATTAATTAAAAGTAAAAAACAAAAAAAAATAAATAGCCTTCTTCTAGCTTTAATGTTTTAAATTTATGAAATTGTTTGAAATTTTAAATTTCAAAAATTATTAATTAAAAAATAGTTTCAACAATATTATAATTATAAAAATTTCAACAATATTATAGCTATAAAAATATAATAAACATGGATTTTAAATCTTAATATTTTATTACATTATATTTTCAAGCACTTTAAGTTTCACATTTTGTACTTTCATAATAATATCTATACGTAAAAAAACAAAAATTTATTAAACTAAAATCAGCCTTCTTCTAGATCCTTTATTAAATTGAGTATGAAATCCATAACTTTAAATTTTAAATTTCCTTTCAAAATTATATTAATTTAATATTTTTGCTAAACACTACTAATTTTTATTAAAACTAAAAACAAAAATAAACAGCCTTCAGTTTCAAATAATATTATTCTTAAATTAAGCATTAAATCCATAATTTCAATTTTTAAGTTTCTTTAAATTAAAATTAAATTTAAATTAAGAGTTTGCTAATAATAAAGTTTCGTTATATTAATATTTGAATGACTTGATAATATTATCACGAAATGTTATTATGATTAAATAATATGTTTTCATTAATTGTTTTGTATGATTAAATAATAATATAAATAAAAAATGTTGCGAGAAGTAGATGAAATAAATAAAAATTCATATTAGCATTTAAACTATAAAAAAATGTTTTTATGAACGAGTTTTTCTAATTCACTGTTAAATATAATTATTTAATTAAATAAATCAAATTATATAAATTTTTAATTTAAATTAAAATTAATTGTAGTGGGCTTTTTAAATTAAATTAAAATTTAATAATTATTTTTATACGAATTCAATATAAAACGTCATAATTTAAAGAAATACGTTTGAAATGACGTTGAAATAGTTCCAAAATTGGTCTGCAGTTTTAATTTAAATTTAATATTGCTGTAAAATACTGTTGATCTATCTGTGGTAAATATGGGATCAAAGATTTCAAATCATTTTTTTTTTCTCCAGAAATAATAGATTTTTGAGACAAAACTGGAGGAGGTTTTCTCAAAATGTTAATTAATGTTGTAGGTAAATTTGATTTTGATTTTAAATTTACTGTTTTAAAATTTATTTCAGAAAAAGAATTTTTAAATTGGATTGAAAAAGGATTACTCTTTTCATATTTAATGCATTTTACTTTTGTAAATGGAAGATGAATGAAATTTAATTTAGATGAAATGGAGGATAATGACAAGAAATCTGATTCTTGCATTTGAAAAATTTTCAATTTAGTTTTAGATGTATTTACGTTTTTCAGTAATTTTAACAAATGTAGAGGGCTATGTATATCGAGTTTTTTTAAATACCTGTCTATTACAGAGTGAACTGCATCCACTTCTTGAATATTTGAATGACCAGGCTCGGAGTATTTTTGAACTATTTCAACAACACTAGACGAATTTTCTAAAAAGTATTTTATTCCAGCACTATTTATTTTATTTTTATTTTGTGGGACACAACTGTCGCTCCATAAAATTATTTTTTTTAGATTCGGATTGTCCTTCGAAATGTTATTTAATAGCTTTAATAAAGCACTAGCAATATCGTTGCCACTTCTACCACTGTGTCCTTCATGCCATATTGCACAATATGTGATTTTTTCTTTTTGCGGAATTATTGCCGTAGCAGTTAAATTAAATACATTCAATTTGCGCTTATAAAAAAATATTGAAGAATTTCCTTTAGGTAAACTGAACACATTCTGGAGGTCATAGCATACTATACACTGATTCGCATCGATATTTGAACGATCCAAATCTCGTTCTGCTTTCGACATATTTTTTTCCATGGTATGATTCTTATAATTATCACGGTCTTTTTCAGTTGGAGTTCGGTTATTTTTGAACAGGAAGCATTTATTGCACAAGTCTTTTTTTGGTTGTAAAAATGCCATATTGAACTCATAATTAAATATTTTGCGATACATATGTATTTTCAGCGGTTCTGATGTTTTTTCAACGTAATAATTGTACATTTTAGTTAAATTTAACTCAGGTGGTAAATATTTTTTGTCAGATGATGATCGGCAGTAATGTGAATCTATTACTGGAAACGACTTAATGTGGTCGCGAATTTCTTCTAACTTTTCGACTGGAGTATTTTTTTTAACAAATTTCCCCTTTTTCCGAGTAGTAGGAGTTCCTATTGGATCACGTAGTTTATTAAAACAATAATACACTCTTTTCTTATCAATTGACAAAGTATTAAGAAAAAACTCTCGACAAACTCTACGAATTTCACCGTCAACTTCAAAATAAAATTTAAAAGAAAATTTTTTTATCTCTAACGAAGTTCGACTGCGTTTTATCAGCTCTCTTTTCACGAATTTCAAATAAAATTGATTTTTTCCTTCATCTGACAGAGACCAAAAACTATTAAAAATAGAAAGACGATTATTTTCACTGAAATACTTTGAACATAAATAAAAGCAAGTATCTTTGCAGCCTGGTTTCATTTTTTTCGGTGATTTTACATTTCCTCCACGATCAGTGTATTGTTTACCACTTTCACGTAATTTTTTTATAGTAGATCTATGCCATAATTCAGGGCGTTTTTGTCTCTTTCGTGTTCTAGTTGGTGTATTATTTCCTAAGTACATAAATTATAAATTAATTTTTATTTTTTTTAATTACATATTAAAAATTTAACCTGATGAAGGAACAAAATCTGATGGCATATCTCTTAGCGGTGAAGAAACGGATGGTAAATTTCGAGAAATAGTAGCTAATATAGGAAATTATTATATAAAATTTGATTACAGAAAAAATTCATAACAATTTACATTCAATATCGGAAACAACCTGCTCTTGTATAACATTTCTATCTGGTACATAATTTGGATCGCGCATTTCGTCACCAGCTTAAAAGTTCATGAAAATGGAATAAATATAATATATTATTTTTTAATAAATATAATTTATATTTACATGAAAAATCATCCATAGTGGTATAACTTAGATCACATTTTTCGACGGGAAATATATCTTTTTCCATTCTAAAAAATTATAGTTTTTAAACAAAAAATAAAGATACAAACCATAATTAGCTTACTCTAAAATATCCTCCGAAACAAATGGGACAGGTGAAGAATTTTCACTGGAGCTCAATTCAGACATTACATCAGTCATGCTAAAAAAAATACATTTCGTTAGGTATTACAAAAAATATGAAAAAAAATAAAATAGATTTACTTACTCAAAATATATACGATTTTTAAATTGAACTCTTATGCACATGCGCGCACATCTATTATCTCCGAAATTGAAAAAAATACTAACCGTGAACGATAAAGGAAATATATTTTGAACTTCATTTCTTATTTTCTAAGTTCAAGAATTGCGTTTTTTAATAGAAATTGCTTAATGATTAGCACACATTTTCCAAGCGCAATATTAAACATACTATAGATAACCATTTAATTTGGTTTATCTGTTCATTCATGCGTAAACTTGCATTATAGTTTTTTTATTTTTTCTTTGTTTCAATGTTTACATACTTATTTTATTTTTTTTATGGTTTGCTGTATTGCTATAAAAAGCATTCTTAAACTTTGTTGATTTTTAAACGATAAGAAATAAAATATCTTTAAATAAACAATGATTATAGTTTGTTTTTTTTAGACAGATAGACTTCGATCTTATGTTTGTATTTCACAAAAAAAACTTTTTTTTTTCAACTTAAATTGTACTTTCAGATATGCACTTCTTTTTGTTTTGTATTATGATAATGACGTCAATAATAAGAAAACAAAAAAATTTTTTTTAAAACAAAACTAAATAAAAAATATAAAGTAACTTCAAAACAATAATTAAACTTTACAGCAAAATAATTCTTCCATTTTTTTATTATTTTTATGTAATTTTTTTTAAATAAATATAAAATTTGTATATAATTGCTATAATTTACTATTCCCATGGGGCAAAAATAATTTATGAAAAGTAAATTCTATTTTGATCCATAGATTCGGTACATGCACATGGGTCAAATAAGAAATTACAAAAAAAAAATTTTTTTTTCATATAAAATTTGACCCATAAGCAAAATTTTGGCGTTTGGGTCAAAAGAGCATTAACAATCTGGAAAAGTGCGGCGTATGTATCAAATTGGCAACTCTGTATATCAGTAACTAAAAGAGCTATCAGAAAACCGATTACACCAATCGAAAGATCTAGTGCCAAAACCTATATATCTAATCTTAGGTCAAAAAATCAAAAAGTGGCGTATGGGGCAAAAGAGCACACAGCCAACGATATATATATTTTATAAAAACAAGTAACATGTATTTTACATAATAGAATGTTATTGTAAAGGAACTTGTAAAGGATATGATATTTTTTATGATAGAGTTTTTGTTTTAAATATTTTCCTTTATTCAATTTTTATGTTTTTGTTTTTGTTTTTTTTTTTTTGTTCCTGTTTAAAAAACATAAATTTTAATATTAATTTTTTTTCCTCAAATGTTTTTTCTAAGTTTTTATACGTGCATCCTGTTTATTTTTCTTTATCTTTATTACAATATTATTTTTGTATTCCTTTAATTTTCTGCTTTAACCCTTTTCGTACTATAGGGATGTATATGTTCCATTAGCTATAAATTAAAATATTCTTAATCTTAGTTATGTATCAAATTTTGTTTTAATTTTATCCCATCACTTAGTATAATAATTTCAAAAATATTTATTAAGATTTACTTTTTATAATTGCAACAAGTTCAAACAAGTTATTGTGAATATTAAAATTTATTTTAGTAAAAGATTAATGTCAAAGACGAGTGACTTTACATTTTATTTTCAAAAAATTAATTTTGTGTAATTAATGAAAAATAAAGGGAAATTTTAAATGTATATAAGTTTCCTCACTTTAGTTGTATTTAAACTGTAATATTACAGATTGATCAGTCAACCGATTTAATTCAGTCTATTGTGAATAATTTTACAGAATTATAAAACTACTGTAATTATGACATTTCATAAAAAAATCTATATTTTAATAGATTTTCGATCGGAAATCAGGAAAATGTTTTATTTTTAATCTAATTTAATCAAGTACTTTTAGCAGGTTATAGGACCCAGCATGCTTCAACTTCGAATTTATTTTTTGTTCTTCTTACTTGACCCCAAGAACCTAATCAACTTAATTCAAAAATTTTTGAACCATTTTGAACAATTTGTGTAAATATTTTTTTTTTCTTTTTTTTTGTAAGAACTAACTGTTCAACTCTTAGGCTATTCAGCCTGTCTATACCACAGGTACATGTTGTATCAGGGAGTTGTATTGATCTTAATGAACTCCACATACCATTTAAATATCAGATAGTACTAGGCCTCATAACATAAAGAAACGTCTTAGATTTTCAATAGATACAATTCTAGTTTTGTTTATATTGTAATAATTTGTATTTGAGTTATAGAATATAGAAAACATCTGTGAGTTATATTATTCAATTAAATTATTTTGTTTATATTTTGTATTTGTTGATACTGTTATATAAATTTTTTTTTATTAAAGATATATAATTATTGATTAAGCCATTAATGATTAAGCGGCTTCGCACATTCGTGCTATTTCCAGTACATTTACCATAACTTTTCGTAGTTTTTGATCGCTGTTCTTTTATGTACTCTTCCATTTCCAATTCCCCAAGTTTTCTTCACAAAATTTTGAAATAAAAATAAAAAATATAAATAAATTTAAAAAGTTATTAAACATTCAAACCATATTGGTCGTTTTGCGCCACCCTGTATTTATTTTAGATTAATCTTTCTATTAAAGTCCTTGACACTTTTTACATTTTTTTAACACTTTCTAATTATTTTGGGCTATTCTTCCCGTTTTATTTGTAAAATCTTCTTCAAAGTCACCATTAACCAAAAAATAAAAAAAAACTGTAGTTAAATACTAAACACTCAACAATTAAATCTCTGAAAAACTTTAGTCCCTAAATTATTATTTAATAATTGACTTAAATTAAAATGTTTTAAATTACAATTATTCCGATCCCCCGATCCCCCGATCCCCCGATCCCCCGATCCCCCGATCCCCCGATCCCCCGATCCCCCGATCCCCCGATCCCCCGATCCCCCGATCCCCCGATTTTTTTTTTCAATTAATTGTAATAAAAAATTTTATTTTTTAAGAGAATGGGATTTTACCGTTGCTCCATTTGAAAAACGTTGTTTGTCTGTTAGAACACATGAACCCAAACAATATTTAATAAAAATTAATGTAATATCACTATATACTGTAATATCGCAGTCTATTAACTATAATATATATATATATATATATATACCAGTGCTATTAAAATATTATATTCTTACTATCATTAGACCCATTTTTTTAATGTCTATCAACAATCATTACAGTACAGTACAGTCTAGTACAACAACAAAAAAAAAATATTTGTCTCTTCCCTTATGGAAGCCATAATTTTCATCATCATGAAATTTTAATTCAATTAATATTACTTACAAAAATAAAACCTCTATTATGTTTTTACATTGCCATTTATTTTAATGGGATTCTGTTTTTTTTTTTTTTTTAATTTTAAATCTAAAAATAAAAAGTTAAGAGGTCTTAAAGGAAAATATTAAAAAAAAACAAAACTGTTGATGGAATTATGTGCATCCTATAAAAATAAAACGAAAATAACAATAATAACAATAAAAAGAAAGAAAAAACGTTAATTTTCCTGGTAAAATTCTTTTCTTTCAGTTTTCTTTATTTTCCAGTTTGTCATCGTCATATTCATAAAACTGAAATTAAAAAAAAAAGCTGTATTTGTTTTTCCTTCAGAGTAATAAAGAATCCAAAGTATAAAATGAAAAATTATGATCGCTTAGATAATAAAACTGTAGCTGTTACTTTCACTCATTCCAGAATAAGGAATCACTCAAAAAACCTTTTTCTGGAAATCATTATTTTTATTGCGGGAAAAAGTTTTTATTTGAATCCCAGTTTCAACAGAATTTAAATCACACTCAAAATAATTATAAGTGAGCAGGTCCAGATCTCCAGATGCTATTTTTCAATTATTCTTTTATTCATCTTTGCGCTGCTTGACTCATTTTCTACGGTTTCGTTGTCTTTTTTTTACTAACTGTTCAACTGTTAGATCAAATTTTATATTTCAATTCTAAGGTATTTCAGTATCTGTGAGTTTTATCATTCAATTAAATTATTTGTTTATTGAATCATTAATAATTGGTAATATCATTAATTTAAACTCAATGCAAATGTCAGATGAATCAAATCGAAATTCGGATAAAGCTTCTTTTATTTTCTTTTACTACGATCCGAATCTGGGCAACTTAAATGAAAATTAGGCATATTAATCCCTATGCAGCTTTGCCATTGGTTCAAGCACATTAAAGGCATTGATGTTAAATTATATTGAAAGCATCCCTAAGGTTTCGCATGTTTAGTTCGTTTTCTTTAATGCACACCGCTTCTTAAAACTCGGACCTACTTAATTTTTTTTGAACTGATGATATACAAGTGACTAAAAGGATTCCCTAAAATTAATTAAATTAAAGTCCCTAAAAAACTTTGTTATAATTCTGATGCATCTAACTTTGAGTACAACCTAATGTATCCCTTTCGGTTCTTTCTTAACTTAATCTTAACCTGGGTTCTATTGCACAAAGTGCTTAACACTAAAGCATAACTTTTTTTGGATAAATGCGGGTTTTTATAAATGTAAAGTTTATTGCATAATTTTCAAATATCAGATGCAGCCACGTTCAATCTCAAAAATGATTAATTGATTATTTGATTAGTCATAAGATGTTGATGCAGTAGTTGGACCCTGAACTTAGTTAATTTTTTTCTATGGCAATTTAACTTGAGTTCCTTAATAAATCTCAGATTCATGCTTTTAAGCTTAAAAATCTTTCCCTATATCCTCTTAGATTAAATCAAAAAATGGGCTTAACTTTCACAAATCTTTCAAATTTTTCACCCCATTTCTTAGTTAAATAGAAAATTGGCAAGTTTATTTTACTGTTTCAATAAAAAAATTTAAAATGATAGGTGTCAAATAAAAACATTTGGTGGGGTTAAAAGGTTAAATCCTTTCGGTTCACTACTATTTGCATTAAAAAAGATTATTTTTTAAAATTATATTAAAATAACTCATTTCTGTTTATTGCTGAAAACTCTTCCCATATTTTCTCTTAAAACCAACCTACCCACCTACCACTCCCATCATAAAAAAAACCCTTACAATTTTTTAATATTTAATTTCCGTTTCGTCATTTGACATCATCGCAAAATTTAACTTGAATACTAAAAGTCATATGAATAATTTATTTAAACAACAAAATGACAGGAACAGGAAAAAAATGAAAAAATAAAAAAAAAATGTAACAGAAAAACTGATTTCAAAAGTACAAAATTATAACAGAAAATCAAGAACAGAAAATCTTTTTAAAAAAATCTTCACAAAGTTTAAGTCTAGCTATATTATCATTAAAATAATAATATAATCTAATTCCGCAAAACGTTGCTAAGAAATTTTCATAAATAGCATTAAATTCTTAATATAAATTTGGTGGACAAATAGTTTTTCAGGGCAAAAGTTTATATTAAAGAATTTTTAAACAAAATGATTCTCCAAAGTATCGACTTGTTTTCCAAATACATAAACGGTGGATAATTGGATCATTAGAAACTTAAGACGCAACATAGAGATTGACATAATGCCTAAATGATAAAATCTAATATTTTTGTTTTTTGTTTTCTTCTTACTCCTCTTTGCATAGATCTCCCACTAGATATTTCCACCGAACTCTTTTACGTGCTGTTGTTTTTGTACTCTCCCAAGTTATACCATTTGAGTTTAATTTCATAATTATTGTCAAGTTATTACTTGGCCGACTACGTCTTCTGAAGCCTCTTTTTTTCTTTACCCCTCTATGTACAGAGCCTCCACTAGATATTTTCATCGAACTCTGTTAGGTGCTGTTTTTTTTTTTTTGCACTCTCCTAGGTTATACCTTTTGAGCTAAGTTTCATAATTATTGTCCAGTTGTTATTCAACATCTCCTGGAGCCTTGAGGATTCCATTGAAGTTCGCTATGTATCTTTGGTTTTTTTCGAAGCGTGTGCACTACCTTCCTCCATTTCCAGTTTTCAGTTAAGTTCTATAAATATCTATTTGTTATTATTCTAGACCAGATTATCCTACACATGATTCTAAGGAATTTATTTATGAATGCCTGTAGCCTTCTATTTGAAGTGTTCGAAATTAGCCAGGTCTTGCTACCATACATTAGAACGATTTTTACGCATGGCCGGAAAATCTGCAGCTTTGTGTTTCTGGAGATTTGTGAGTTCTTCCATATAGGCTACAATTTGCCAAACGCAGCTCTAGCTTTCTTAAGTAGGTTATCCATGTCTTTTTGCACTCCACAAACCTGTATCCCATGTGCATGTAAATTCTAACAATAGAAATATTATGTTTCCAGTTAATTTCCACTTCCCTGTATTAATTCCTCAGTTATTCCATTATGCCCATTTGATTGGTTTATCTTAATATTCCAAAGGTCTTAGGTGTATCTTCTTTTCCAAAAATTTTAGAAAAAATCAGCTTTAGTCAAAAATTATTCTTTGAACGTCCATTTGCTTTTAACATATCTCAAAAATTTTATGAATCTCCCATTGACTTGAACAGCAGAGATTTACTTTGAATACCCCTGGGGTGATTTTCTTTGTATTTTAATTTTTTTTTTCTCTTTAAAATTACTTGAGGTCTTTATTAAAAGAAGAGCCTTTTCTTTAGTAGTGTACTCGTTTAATTCTATAAAACAAGAAAAAAATTAAAATATTTTTACTATTGAATTAAAAAAAAAAAAAAAAAAAACAAAAAATAAAGTATCTACTAAACTTACAACAAATGAAAACGGAAATTAAGTAAATTAAAAATTTAACATTGAAATAAAGACAAGCCCTTCAAACAGAAACAACAAAAAAATAAAAAAAATTTTCTGCTCACTTCATTTTTGTTATTATTTTAAATTAAAACATTTTTTGTTTTTTTTGAAGGACATCATCATTTAAATTAAAGAGCCTTTTATTAATAAAAAAAATAAAATAATAATTTGAGTAATTTAGAAACAAAAAATTAAAAATACAAAAAAAAAATTGAATAAATTTTAAATCTTTGTGAATGGCCTATCATTATTTAATAAAGAATTATTTTATAAAACAATACTAAATAAAATAAGAAACCTTCATAATTTTTAACAAGTTACTCAATTTCACTTCAACTTAATTTAATTCATTGTAACAAATTTAAAAAATATTTTTACAATATTTTAATTTTACATTTTTTTTTACTTTCACTTAATTTTAAGTAAAATATATTTCCATTTTATGAAAATGTTTTTAAAGTGGTATTTTTTTTATCACTATGACAGATGAAAATTAATATGACATTTATGTCATTTAAATACCAAAAATTAATTTGATTCAAGGTCAAAATTTTACGTAGTTTTCTTTTTTTAAATTGAAAATGTATATTTTTAACTTTCCATTGGTATTAAAAACAGAATCTTTTTTAATTGAAGGCTGTTAAAATTAAGCTACAGTTATATTAAAACAATTAATTTAATTAACGGCTGGGTAGCACAGTGGTTGACTCATGAGTGCCGACCTTTCATGCGGAAAGGTCCGGGTTCGAATTCTAGTGAAAGTGAAAAAACTTTTCTGGTTTTCGATTCGACTCAGCTACCATTCTCCATTGGGTTCAAATTAATGGCTTCTTCAATAATTAATAATTATATATCTTTAATAAAAAATACTGTATTTGTTTATATTATGCATTTGTTAATATTGTTAACAAATGCATAATATAAACAAATAATTTAATTGAATAATATAAATCGCAGATATAGAATACCATATATTCAAATACAAAATATTACAATATTGTTACGTAAGCAAATTGAATTCATTAATTTAAATACTTCATTTTAACTTACAAACTGTACTTTTCACTTTTAACTGCATTCCTAAAAATGCATAATAACTTTATCTTAACTCATAAACTGTACTTTAACTATCAAGTTTCGTAAACGCTAATTATAATCGTTTATAGAAACAAAATAAAAACCTAACTAACTTGATTATAATCGTATGATTCTAATCAAGTTAAATATGTGTGTGTATTAAAACTTAGGCATGCATCACGTTGCAATAACATGCCAATATGCAAATTGCTTACGTAGCGCATTTCCTATATTAAACAATATTATAGAACAATTGTATTAAGTTAGTCTGTAAAAACAACTCAAAGAGGAACAAGAGTTCCAGATAAATAATAATAAAAGAATATTAAAAAAAACAATAAAACAAGAGTTTTATTAATAATAAAAAATATTAAAAAAACAATAAAACAAGAGTTTTATTAATAATAAAAAATATTAAAAAATAAAACAAGACTTTTATAAATAATAAAACTATATAAACAAAAAATAGAATTGTAAATATTGAAAATCTAAGACGTTTCTACATGTTATAAGGCCTAGTACTATCTCATATTTAAATTGTATGAATATAATATGACCATGACATGTACCTATGGTATAGACAGGCTTATTAGCCTAACAGTTAAACATTTAGCGCTTAAAAAAAAAAAAATAATAATTATAAAATTCTGCAAATCTCTTTCGCCTCAGACAAATTTGGCACAAACTTAGTTTATTTAATGGAACGGTTTAAATTAATTTTGGAAGGTAAACTTTTTCCTATAAAATAAAATTTCCATATGTTGTGCTTAATTTTTTTTTTTTAACTTATTAAAAAAATTTTAAATTTAATTAAATTATTTAATAATTTTTATTACAAATAACATTTTTGACACAAAATTTTCCAAACACTTACTAATCAATGTCTTATATTTCAATATTTTCTTAATTAATTTTGAAATATCACAATTAATTAACCAAAAATGTCAATTTAATGCCAAAAACTTGAACTATGCCAAACTTTTATAAAATAAAGTCAATTTATCTGTTTTTGACAGTTCATATACAAAAGTGATTATAATTTTGGATCTAAATTAACGGAACAAATAATTTAGAATATTCAAGTTTTAAAATATAGTCCAAAGGCTTAACAAGTAACTGAGGATTTCGTAAATTTACAAACAAGAAAAATAGAATTTAACTAATCGCGATTTGGGTTATGGCTCATTTCTGATTTATTTAAAGATTTTAGTTGATTTTCAAAATAATTTTAGAACCTCATATCTTCTGAGCGGCTTAAGCGAAAGTGCAATTTTTGGGTCAAGTCCTCAGAAATTATATTCTCAGAAATTAGTAGGAGCCAGCTAACAGTATTTTTTTGTCAGTCTCCTGTTTGGAAGCTGTCAGGGGTTGTAAATTGGAATTTTGGTATTTTTAAGCACATGTAACTTAAATATCCCTCCAAATGTTTTTTTTAGGTAATATAAAAAATTTAGAGCTCCAACATTATACTTTAAAATATTATGTCAGAGGTTTGTCTTAAATTTTTAAAGGGGTTTTTTTAATTGAAGAAAGTGTATATTAATTTTACATGTTTTTGCTAAGATAATAAAATTTTAAGAAAAATTCCAAAATATTGGTGAAATTCACAATTTAATATCTAGAACCTGAAAATTTAAGGCAGGGGGAGGTGGTGTTAGATCCTCAAGAATTATCATTAATCCGCTTAAGAAATAATTGGGAACCTTCCCTATTAAAAGCTATGAGGACTCAAAAATTAAAACTTTTATGTTTTTATAAAATGGTAACTTATTCACCAGCGTATATTTTTCGAAAATTAAACGTTTACATTGAAGCTCCAACATTATATTCCACACTTTCTAATAGGTTTCCTTGAGGGCATTGAAGTTATATGCTGAGTAGGGATTTCACTATTATTCATAATTAATAATGAATTGATGAAATAACTAAATTATAATATCATCAATTTATTATTATATATATTTTTTACACTAAACTCAGTATGAAACACTTCAAAACAATAATTTGTAAAATGTTGTTTTTTAAAATCCCTTGGTTTTTTATCACTTGTTATTTCATACAATCAACTCTATACATACTCCGTTCAGTGTGCCTTCAGTTTTGTAATAGAACTGTATTCAAAAAAAAATGTATAACTAATAGTAAATACTTAATCCTGACTAAATGTTTGAAAGGCCGATAGTCGATATTTGTTAATTTGGCTAGAAGCCGGATAAGCTACTAATAAAATTTCGTATTTCATCAACATCTGCTACTTTGTACAAATAATTTTTAGAGTAGTAATACTTAGTATTCAGAATTGATGTGCTGGTATAGAGGTTTTAAAAGACTTGTATACTGATTATTAACTTATATGTATTGAACAAAGTTGATATTATCACAGGTTATTAATAGTCGACTTTTAGGCTGATATTTTAATTTTATTTTTATCACTACATCATTGTATTCTGATCGAAATTTACCTACCGTTGAACAAACAATATTTTTGGAAAACTGCAAGTTGATTTATAAACTATCTAATAACTTAACCAATTTGAAAATACAAACAAATGCTTCAATTCATAGCTACTTCACAAGAAGTGCGGAACATTATCGATTAGAAGCACCCAGAACTGAAAGAGGTAAAAAAGATATTATGTTTAATGGCATAAAAAGCTTCAATAGTCTTCCTGCCTATATAAAATATGCTCCCAACATAAGGTTATTCAACAAACGTTTGAAAGCTTTACTACCCCAATTAAATAATTAAATAATTGAAAAATATATAAAAAAGCAAAAAAAAAATGTAATGTATCTAAAATTTTAATCTGTGAATTAAATTTTATTAATATTTATTATAATTCTAAAAAATTTAAATTAGTTTTAACTTAGATTATAGAAGAGATTTATACCAGTTTTACTGACTATCTCAATTCTTTAATAAATAAAAAATAAAAATAATTATATTTACATTTTCAAAGTATTTCCTTAAAAATAATTACTTTGTAAATCTGACACATTTTATTAAAATAACTTTAGATACCCTTTGTAAAGATTTTAAATTATAACAACACCTAAAGATACAACAACAGCCTACAATATAATAAAACATTTATTTAAATACTTTATAATTTAAAAATAATAAAATATATACTTACTAAAGTATCTATACTTTAAAATTCTTAAATTATAATTTTCTAACTTATGTTATAAATTTAAAGTAAATAAAATCATGTTAGACACTTATTTTTGCGACCAGACTTCAAAATTACTTACAAGAAATGGAAAACTTAAATATGAAGAAAAATAAAATGAAAATAATTTTTTTTTAATTTAAAATTATTTACAAATTATAAATATATATTTTTTTTTTTAATACAAAAATACTTCTTCCATAATTATGTTTATTTAAAGAAGAAAGTTGAAATTGCTTTGCTCTTTTTTTTTCACTATCAATCTCTCATTTTATAATTTGTGTCCCATCCCATATAAATTCAAAAAAACCACCCCATCATGACTTCCTATCTAATTCTAATGTTTCCAACCACAATTTTTTTTTCTATTTTACAAACTTTTTCTTAAGAAATTAAATTATAAATAAGTTTTTATTTTATTTTTTAAACAACTTGTACTACTTCAACTATTTAATACCGCATGATACCATAGAATATGAAGATGTGGTAATGATTATATTAATAAAATTGTAGGAAATATACTTTTGAATGTATAGTATGTAATAAATATATAATACTTTTGAATATATATATATATAATGGAAATTTAAAAAGAAATAACAAAAACAACAAATTCAAATAAAAAAGTTTAAAAAATAAATTTTTTATTCCTAGAAACCATGAAAATTATATAAGAAATTATTTATAAATTGCTGGGATATCTATAATTAGATAAGTAATTACTAATTACAGTCAAAACATTATTTTAATTTAATTTTTTTTTAGTTTTTAATTTTCCAATTGAATTCCATGTTTGTGCTCAATCATTGCATGAAGAACATTAGTAAATAATGATTTATTCATTTATTACTATTTTAGAATCAAGTTTCAATGAATGAGATCAAGTTTCAATATAAGATCTCAAAATATTAAAACCTTTACTTGACTTCTATATATTTTCTTACTTCTGGGCCCACATTCGAATGGAAAAGGACCATTAAATTTGTTTATAAATATTAACTGTAATAAATGAAATCTTTCTAAATCTAAATCAGTTTTCTTACATTGATTATACCGAATGGTGACTTCTGGTTTCAGAAGTGGCATTACAAGAAGCCTCATTGAATCTGATTGCCCATTGTAAGATAAAAGTCCCAATATAAAAATGTCAAAAGTTGCATACTGTCTCTTTGAAGTGAGTCAAAGTTTCCAATGGGAAGTCTGATCATGGCACTTCTGACGCATCACCTATCAAATCCAAGTGCCAATGTAAAAGAAACGTAATTTTTGCTTCAATTTTAATTTGTGACTGGATTGCATCAGTTGGCTTCTTCATATAATACTTATTAATTTAATTTAATTACTTTATAAAGAAAAGAACTTTTACCTTCTTCTTCTCATCGATTCTTAATCATCTACCTAAGATCGTCCCAGGCTTGCTTTTCTTCTAATGCAAAAATTTGAAATTGGGTGTTGTTATTTGTGACTGCTTTTGATGTTATCTCATAAGTTAAGTATATTGTATTAACTATTCCAAAAAAAATTCACCTTCAAGATTTTTCTCAAGTTATTCACGAAACATAAATTTTTATATAGACGAATGCATTTAGACATGCATTTAATGCTGGGAAAATTTCTTGAAAAAAACCTAACTTTGAACTCCCTTTAGGATGCACGCAACAATTATCAAAATCATTTTCCCATGATCGTCCCTCTTACTCTTTTCCTTCAACGGAAGTTTAATAGTTAGGGAATTATCACTTTTGCTCCTGGGATTCCAATTATTTCTTATGTTAAATTTTCAATAACGCTTGTTATAAGGGCTTTTAAAAAGAACCTAATTCCAAAGTGTCTTGATTTCAGTATCCTATATTACCTACCGTGAACAGTTTTAAGATGATTTCTTAACTATTAAGGAATTAGAATAAATCCTTGCAAATTAAATCCCTGCAACATTTCTAATTTTTCTGCAACATATTTATTAATATAACTTGTCAACATATTTCTTATTTAGTTTCAAAAACAATTTCAATTTTATACGAAAACGAAATTAATCTTTTAAAAAAGTTTATTTTTCTAACAATCTGAACATTCTGCTCCAAAAAATACTGCCCATTATTTTTTTTCATATTTTCAACAAAATTAAATGAACTTCTTAATTTGATAAAATCACAAACAATAAAAAAAAACTTTCCATCGTTTTTCATTTCAAATTAAAACAAACATTTGTATAAATTTTACTGAAACAAAAGTGTAATAATTTATAAAAAGAATTTGTTTAAATAAAACATTTTTTATAAATTAATTCTTTATGTCAAATAATTAAAAAAATAATAATTCCAAAAAAAAAGGATTAACAATCCTTTTAAACCGATTACATATGACACCAAACCCTATTTATACACTTATATGCACTATATAGCAATTTGGATAATACAAATTCTAAAAAAATCTTAACTTTCAGGCGATGTTGCAGATTATCTCATTTATTTATCAGTTATTAAAAATGACAAACTGTAGTTTTCCAAAAATCGCTAAATCTCTAATTACAACATCCACTTAGGGGATTTTTCAATTTTAATAGAATGGAGAAGATATAGTTGAAGACTTTTTTAAAATAATAAGAAAGTTAGACTATACTGCGTTCATAGTTAATTTGGACATACGCCTTTTTTGCTAAGCAATACTAAATTTATTAAGTTATTAAAGCTTAGACATAGATGCAACTTACAGGTAGATGCGACATATTAGTTATTAGTTTTAAATGAATTTGCAAGGAGATATGTGAAATTTTTTCTTAGTACACAGACATTTATCTGATGACAACTATTCCATTATCCCGAAAATTCGCTTTTGACGCTTACGACTTTTTTTCTTAGCACGACAGTATACTTATAGGTTCAAGATATTACAAAACTAGCAATACGTTTAGTTAGTGAAATCAGACTAATTATTCAGTCAATAAATCTAAAGCCAAGCATTGGGTTTTACTATTCCATGTCTACTTTGAATATTATTTGATAGAACATAATATAGGAAATGTTGATTCAAATCTTATATTAATTTTTGTTAACCACAATGAACTCCACTTACCATTAGGAATCATACAATAACATAATTCAACAGAACAAATTGAAGATTACACAGTAGAACTGTCAATTAATAAAACCCAATAGTTAATAAGGATTGTTCCTTGTATGAGGAACAAATAGATCATTTTATAAGTTTACTTAATTTTTTAAATCCTAATTGATAATTTGTTGGAATTTATGGTTTTCAGCCCTGTCTTCATCTATTAAAAAAAAAACAGAAGATGGCCATTCCCTAAAAGGGCAAGGAGCTGGAAACAAGCAGGAATTAGACATTAATACATGTTAAATCTCCCAAAATCCAATAGAAAAAATTACCACTTGCTTAATTTATAAGAATAATTTTACTATTTGAAATATGATGAAAATACTAAATGTCAAAATTTCACGTCATTAACGCAGCGGTTAGGACGTCGACTTTTTAATCAAATGAGTATCTTGGATTCAAACTCTCGTTAGATTATATCTATTTAAACAATTATAATATATAATATATATCATTATATAAATGAAATATACCAGCCAAATATGAAAAAGAGGAAGTGACCCACTCCAATTTTGTAGACAAATTCTTGCTTTCCACAATCTACTAGAACCTCCGCAATTTAATTAATGAAACCTCACTAAAATCTTTAATATATAGGTTTTGTTTCTTTAATAGATCAATTCATACAACAAATAATCACAATTAAATCAGAATCTCACATAGACGTACATGTATAATACAAATTCTGAAAAAAGCGCCACCCCTACTCTTCAAAACAACTCTAAAATCCCTTCAAATGCTTAGTCTGAAATAAATTCTGTAAGAGGCGAATAACCCTGATTGCGATATATCCTATTGTAAAAGTATAATAAGTGTCCAAGTTGTCAAGTGTCTAGTTGTAAAAATTGTCAAGTCGCATATGCAGCTGTATATATTTATATATATAAACATACTCTAAAAGACCATTAAACGTTTTTTTGAAAACAACTCTTAAGTCCTTCTTAACTATTGATTTACACATACCTTAAATCCAAAGCAACACTCCATTTTCCTTTCGAAAATGTGTGCAAGATTTCGTCCATGAAAGATTTTTGTAATGCAAGATTAAAAAAAAATCAAGATCTTATCCTAGGTTGATTTTGGTGTGCAGGATTATGTGCTGCTCTGAATAAAGTTTATTTTTAAGCACTCTATAAAAATTTTATATACAAAGTTAAAAAAAAAAACAATTCCTCAATTTTGTTGTTTTTGATTACAGCACCATATGAGTACAATATAAAAAGTAATATTTTTAATTGAAAACAAAAGTATAATTAAATTGCTCACATCCTTTTTTTTCTCCCATTTTTTTCAATTTTTTTGAGTAATTTTTAAAATTGTCCTTAAAATAAAAATAATGTTTTTTTTTTGTTTTAACGCTGAATAATGAAAATGAATTTGAAACAAATTTAGAAATTAAAAATTAAAATTAAAAAATATTTTTAAAATTTTCTAAAAGTAATTGGAAAATAATTTCAAAATTTATTGAAAATGATTTTAAAAAAACAAAAGTTAATTTTGTTTAAAACAAAAAAAAACTTTTTTTAATTTTTAATTTCGAAAAAGTTCCAAAAATAAAACAAATAAAACAAGTATTGAAATTTTCATTATTAATATTTTTTAGAATTTCATAAATTATTTGCGTATGAGTTTTAGCGATTTGTTAAAATTAAATACTTTGAATTATTATTGGAAATATTGTAAAAAATATGACATAATGTTAAAAAGTTGAGGTTTCTGGTGGGATCTTGTAAAGCTAAATGAAATATTCGGTGAAGTGAAATGCCTTAGGGCATTAATTAAAAGTGTTTTCACTTTTTAAATTGCAAGAAGATCCCATAAAAAATGCGAAATAAGACCCTAAATTTCTTCTTAAAATTGAAATAAGGCCCTTCGAGCCTTATTGCATGTTCAAAGTACAAAAACGATAATATAATAATTTTATTATTAATCGTATTTGCTTTATTTTAAAACTATTATGAATATGTTGTTTTAGTTTATTTTAAAAGCGGAAAAAGACCCGAATAATAGTGCATTAACACCCGAAGGACCTTATTTCACTTTGAAAGTGCATTAACGCTCTACTGGCGTTATTTCACTTCACCGAATTATTATTGAGCATTAAGAAAACATATATTAAAGTCATGATTTTTTTCATCAAATGTATATATTATTATTTGAAATAATGTTTCCGAGACTTTACTTAACTTTTAAAACTACAATCGTCGTTCGAAAGAGAACTAATATAAAACAAAACTACAAATTATTTGGCACTTATCAGGGTCGTAAAAAAGCAGAATCAAATGCAAAGCTCAACTTAAACTTAATTCAAATGTTGAGGTATAGGTCACAGTTTAAGCTAAATTTATAAGCTCAACATGTTTAAGATTTGACTCAAGATTTTAACTGATCATTGAGTTGAATTGAAATTTGAACATCATTAAACCCTGGCACTTATATCATTATTAAATCGAAGACATTTAAATATCCTCTAGTCTTCAGGAAAAATTTTTCTAATATACACGGTGTCAAGCACTCAGTGGTCCATGGAAGTGATCTCTTCGTAAACTAATCGAAAATTATTCGAACAAATTGATCGGTCGAAATGGGATTATCAAATGCCCGGCAAGATCACCGGATTCAACTTCTTTAGATTTCTTCTCGGTGGATAGTATACAATAATAGAAAGCTCATATTTAGAATTTCAAAATGAGCCATAGCTTACAAAGCTAAAATAACTAGTTATGTAACTTTATATTAGTTCGAATGACAAATCGCACTTCACAACTTTGAAGCCCTATAACTCGAAAAGGAGGCAAAATAGATCTGCCTTTGTTCCACCAAAAAACAGCCCCTTGTGGAATCTCCCTTTGTTCTTCTTTCACCTCCGTATCAGTATACAGATAGTACACAATAATAGAAAGCTCATATTTAGAGCTTCAATATGAACCAAGGCTTACAAAGTTGATCATTTATATAACTTTATATTAGTTCGAATGACAAATTGCACTTCACATCTTTGAAGTCCTATAAATGGAAGAGGAGGCAAAATCTCTCCTCTTTGATTATTATTAAATTTCTTTTTGTTCGTCTAGACTACCTCTATCATCTTTAGGTCTAAGAATCACTTACCTTTGGACACCCGCACTAATGAATTCTGTAAAAATAATTTCAAAAAATTTTCCAATAAAATAAATTTTCTATGAAAACATTTCTCATTTTTTTTCTGAAAATTTTTCTCAATATTCTTATTAAAAACGAATAGTTTGTTTTTTCATAAAAAATTCCAAAAATATTTTAATAACTAAACATTAATTATGTAAAAATTATATTAACAAGAATTCGTAGTATCCTAAATATATGCAATATATTTGCTAATATACAAAAAAAACGGTTTTACTATGAAAAAAACTTCAAAGAAGCCTCGATGGTTCAGGAAAAAAGAAAATTCGTAAGAATTTAAATTATTTCTGACAAATGTAACATAATGTAATCTATGTATGTAATATGCTTTTTATATAAAGCAAACTATATATATAACGTATAAAAAATAAATAACACTTTTTCATAATTGAATTAATAATATTATGTAATTTATATAGTCTAGTAAGATTTTAATACTACATATTGGTTTTATATTAAATAAATAAATAAATAAATAAGTAAATAGAAGTAAACCCAAATATCATAAAATGTAATCATATTTTATAAGTAAAACATTACAGTACTTAATACTTTCACTAAAACGTCTTTTAACAGTAGTACAACTGTGAAAGTTCACGAAAAGACCCCCAAAAAATTAGATTACAAATTATTAACTTACAAAATTTTTATATTAAATAAATTATATGTATATATACAACTGTTCAAATACTTATATGCCGAACTTAATTTCGAATCATACAAGAAAAAAACAGTTTTTCGAATTGCTACCCAAATAATAAACCCTCATAATTTAATTCTTATAATTTCTTTTAAGCTTCTCAAGGGTAAATGTATAACAAAATAACATTGTAATTTGTAATAAACACATTTAAAGTAATAATTTATAAAACAATATTAGTGTGGTTTCAATATTTTGAAAAATAACGGTACAAACTGGTAAACTATTCGACTTTATTACCTTTTAACAAACAACACAAACACTAAAACAACAATGTTAGTTTAAAAAAAAAACAAAAAACCTCCCAGTTGTATAATGTGTGTATGTAAAAAAAAAAACAACTAAAAATAATGTTTTTTACCTTTTTAATCGTTTGTGACTCATTTTTGGTACAATTTTATTAACCCCTAACTATAGAATAACAAGATAACCTTAACATTAGTAATATGTTTTTGTTTTTTTTTTTTTTGCCAAAAAATCTCATAACAACAACCAGTTAACAACTCCTATAAATGATAAATTAAAGTAGAAGGTATATATGTTAATATGGTACATATATGATATAAGTATATGTATACAATATAACCCTTGTTTTTAGTTTCAACTATTTTTATTTGAAAAAAAAACAAATATATAAAAATATTTTGATTCTATGTTTTCGTTAACTCCACCTTAATTTTAAAGAGTTAAGTTTTTTTTTTTGAATTTTTACCTTTAAATTTGGCGTTTAGTTACTGTTTTTGTCTATTAGAGTTTTTTAAGACAGTTCATCTGTTATGAAAGTTCAGTGTACTAGGAGTATATCCACAGATTTTTTATAAACAAGGATTTCGAATATGACTAAGAATCAATTTTTAAGTCAATATTCCAGTTTATCAAATCATACTAAACTCATAGTCATACTAAACAACTATTGCATGCAGGGAACACTCAAATTGCTTTGGCCTAATATATATACATATCAAGCGAAGTTATTATTTGAGATTCATTAATTTTTTAAACTTTTCCTTTAATTGACCTTTCTATATTGAATTCGTCCTTAAATAATTAAAAATAAAGGCAGATAAACTGTTTGCCGAGGCCCAGTATATCTCATGTTCATGCTAATTTTTATTCAAATACATTTGCATACAATTATATCACACATAGAATGAAAGTATACATTCACAGGGGGGGTGAAATAAAGTCGAACGAAATAAAGTCGATTCGACTTTATTACCAAAAAGTAACGAAAATGAAAATGAAATACCAATTCTATCTTATTTCCAAAAAAAATCGCGATTCTATCTTATTTCGGTAATAAAGTCGAATCGACTTTATTACCAAAAATAATAGAAATACAGTCGAATTAGTCATTCTATCTTATTTCCAAAAAAAATTTTGAAAAAATAAAGTCGAAAGAAAAAAAAGGAAATAAAGTCGATTCGACTTTATTACCAAAGCAATGAAAATAAAATCGAATTAGCAATTCTATCTTATTTCCAAAAAAATGTCCAAAAAATAAAATAAATGAAATAAAGTAGAATCGACTTTATTACCAAAAACAGTGGAAATAAAGTCGAATTAGCAATTCTATTTTATTAAATTGAATCCAACGAAAATAAATGAAACTAAGTCGAACTAACTTTAATACTTATAAATTTGAAAACATTTAATTATAGTTTTTATTACATGTGCAAACATTAATATCATAGTAATGCGTCATAACTTCTGCAGCAATAAGTTAAATGAAAGTGGGTCTGAAGTTACAAGCAAACAAATCAACAAATTTTATTCTTTATAAGAGAAGATATTATGTACTTGCCAGATTAGGAGTTGGTAGTGTTTTACAGTTGGTTACAAAAGCAGAGTTGCTCCCTTTTCCGGAATACCTATATAACCTTAGTTTTGCTTGATTCAGCCGGCGGCTTTTTCATCATATACTATATGTACGTAATATAAAAAAGTAATTGAGAGGGATTTTAGTGTCGGATAAAAAATTAAGATTATATTTTATTAAAAAATATTTAATATAATCAAAATTTTGCTAAAATATTTATTATTAGTTACTTCCAAAATAATTACATAAAAAGTAATCAATTTATTGCAAATTACTTTTAATTCACTTTTATAACTTAAAAAAAAATATATAAAACTGGTTTTTATATTTTCAATTTCAATTATTAATTTTTAATAGCAGGTACTTCTTTCATTATTTGATTAGCATTGTTATTGTTTTATTATCACTTGTGATTGATATTATAAGAAATATATTTATTTTGCAAAATTAAAAGGTTGCCAACGCGTACACAATTTAGTTTTACATTTTTACTTTTTAAAATTAAATTGTGAGTTTCCCTTTAAGATGAATTCATATATCCAAAAAAATATTATTAAAAAAAACAGAACAGATGCAATGAGAAAAGTCCTAAATAAAATGGACGTCACAGATTTCACTAAAGTACCAGAGCATATTGTGGAAGCTTTTTTTGGAAAAGCAAACTATAAATCAAGAATGCTAGTCGCGGTTTTTTCTTTTGTTAATGGCATAAGTTTACATCAGTTATTTCATCTCTTAAAGAGAAAATTATTAAAAAATGAGGATAAAACAAAAATTATTAATCTATTTAACGGATTTAGAGATCCAGCTTTTGGTTATAAATATTATAGCTATAATGTTGAAAGAGGTCTATTGATTTTTGTAATGGCAATATTCGAAAATATGGTAAAAGAAAATTTTCATGAAAAGAAGGTTTACAAATACATATTTCGGAAAAGGAGGCAACCCTAATTTTGAAACCAACTATGTTTTTGTTCTTGTGTATTTAAAATAATCCAATTTCTAATTTTAAATATAGCTATATATTCCGGAGCAAAATCAAATTTTTAAATTTAATTCAATATTGATTCCTCCAAATTCAATATTGCTTGAAATTTCTGGAGATGGTTTTTTGCATTCTTCATCGAAATTTTTAGTTAGCTTTTTACTAATAATTTTAGGAGATCTTATACTTCTTATATAAACTATTAAACTATTTTTTTTATAACTACTATTATTTGAATTGAGTCAATTTTTTTGTAATTAAATTAAAACTAGATAATGTATTACATTACATTAATTCTTTGTTTTAAAAAGTTATTACACCATCTAAAACAATGTTTAAATTTTCTAATTTTGGAAACTAAATTTTTGTTAATTTTATTGAAATAAATTTGATTTTACAGATTATTTGACTTTATTTCATTTAAACAACTTTTTGAACATTTTTTTAGAAAATAAAATAGAATTGCTTATTCGACTTTATTACTACAACTAAATGGAAATAAAGTCGATTCTACTTTATTTCATTTATTTTCTTTTTGGACATTTTTTTGGAAATAAGATAGAATTGTTAATTCGATTTTATTTCCATTGTTTTTGGTAATAAAGTCGATTCGACTTTATTACCAAAATTAGATAGAATCGCGATTTTTTTTGGAAATATGATAGAATTGGTATTTTTGTTAATTTTTGGTAATAAAGTCGAGTCGGCTTTATTTCTTTTTTCGTTCGACTTTATTTCGTTCGACTTTAATTTTTCAAAATTTTTTTTGGAAATAAGATAGAACAGCCAATTCGATTCTATTTCCACAATTTTTGGTAATAAAGTCGAATCGACTTTATTTCGTTCGACTTTATTTCACCCCCCCCATTCACATGATATTTAGATAGAAATAAAAAATAAATTGATCACTGAAGCTCTAAATGTCTCAAATACACATATATTTAAAATATTGCATACTTACAGGATAAAATGTTATTAAAACAGAAATTAAACTACCTGCACCTCGCAATTCGAGGAACGAGGATAAATAATCAATAAGTATATATTTTTCAAAGGCTGAAAATTGGATAATTTTATGAATGAAAATTAAATAATTTGCAACGAAAGCTCTAAATACAGGGTGGCGCAAAATGAACGATATGGTTTGAATATTTAATAACTTTTTTATTTAATAGTTCCTTATTAATATTATTATTATTTTTTTGTTATACATTATATTAATGGGGAATATTTTTAGCTTAAGTAGAAAAATTATATCCCGTAAGTGGTGACCATTTTCGGCTTCGCACATTCGTGCTATTTCCAGTATATTTACCATAACTTTTCGTGATTTTTAATTGCTGTTCTGTTGTGTACTGTTCTATTTCAAATTCCCCAAGTTTTCTTCACAAAATTCTGAAATAAATATAAATAATATAAATAAATTTAAAAGTTATTGAACATTCAAACCATATTGGTCGTTTTGCGATACCCTGTATTTCAAATACACATTTATTTAAAATATTGCATACTTACAGAATGAAATGTTTATTAAAATGGAAATTAAAATAAAACTTGTATCTGCCTGCACGTCGAAATTCGAGAAACGCGGATAAATAATCGATATGCATATATTTTTCCAAGGCTGAAAATTTGAAAACTATGAATGAAAATTAGGAAATTTCGGAAAAATAAAATATATTTAGAATATCGTGCTGTTGAATACCTATCATTTAAAAAAAGCATTAAAACCGGTTGGTAATTGGTTTAAGATAAAATATGACTACTATTATTATGCCAACGACTTGAAAACCCCCATTTTCAAATATATTCTAATATTTTGTCAAATTTTAAAAAACAACTTTAATTTGTTGTTTTATTGGATGTGGTGGGGAAGTTTAATTTTCATTCAATATTTACAACATTATTATTTTTGTATTTGGTTACATTTCACCTAATAACATTAACGATTTATCTGGCTTTTGTTTTTTTTTTTTTCATTTCATTAATATGTTACGTAGGCAATGCTTTGATTTACATGTTTTGTTTAAGGTAGAATGTTATTTTAGTTAATATTATATGTTTGTATATGATTTATATATGTATATATATATACATGAATATTAAAAGAAAAACATGTTTTGCCTTTTTTAAACAATAATATTTTGATAGTCTTTGACAAAAAGGATTACATTATATCGTATTAGGTTTGAGCAATTTATGTTATTTGTTAAATGTATTTGTGTTGTTTTTTTAATAAATTTGTTAAAATCAGCTTATTCAGCATCTATAAGATTAATGAAAGAGGTTTTTATTTTAGCGGATTACAATTTATAGAATAGAAAATTAGAAATCTCAGATCTATTTCAGTTTTCGTTGGTATTAATTGTGTAGAACAGATTAATTTCCATGGTAATTTGATAATTTTTTAAGAATTATTTTAAAGCTAAGTTAATAACGTTATAATAAAAGTTAAAAAATCAATGAGAAAGTGAAGGAATCCTACCAAATATATTCTAAAGTTCCGGGTTTTTGAGGAAAGAAATGAAAGATTGAAAATAAGGAATCAGTATCTTCACTAAATGACCGTTTAATATATTAATATATGACTTAATATATTAGATGCATTGGTTTGACTTAATATTGTGGTTTGATCCAGTACAGTTACCAATGGGAGCCTTTAATAATCTCGGTTTTGTAAATCTCTTTGTTTTTTAAATTTCGTTTTTCGAAAATTTTGTTTATTATTGAAAAATCTCGCTTTTTAAGAAAATCTCTTTTTCAATTGAAAAATCTGGTATTTAAGGGTTTTTGAGTTGGATACACAACCAGAATTATCAGCCTTTTCCAGAATATATCAAAAGGGATTTTCTAAAATCAAAATTTTCTAAAAACGAGATTTTCTAAAACTAGATTTTGTGAAAACGAGATTTACTAAATCGAGATTTCAGACCCAACCCACCAACGGGAGCGTTAAATAATCTCCGTTTAGTAAATCTTTTTTTTTAAATCTCATTTTTAGAAAATCTCGTTTTTAGAGAACTTCGTTTTAGAAAATCTTGTTTTTTATTGAAAAATCTCGCTTTTTAAGAAAATCTCTTTTATAATTGAAAAATCTGGTTTTTAAGGGTTCTTGAGTTGGATACAAAACCAGAATTATTAGCTTATTCTAGAATATAAAAAAAGGGATTTTCTAAAAACAAGATTTTATAAAATGAGATTTTCTAAAAACAAGATTTTCTAAACGAGATTTTATGAAAACAAGATTTTATGGAAAAGAGATTTACTAAACCTAGATTTCAGATCCAACCCATTATCAACACTTACTTCAGAATACCTAAATTATCCCCTACGTCCCAAAGTTTTTCCCAGTTTCCTAAAGAGCACATTAAAAAAGGGTACAGAGATCAAGTTATGGAACTGAATATTTTGCATTTTATTAGATTTTCTTATTTAAACTTTTATATTTACAATTAAAATAACTAAATTTAATAATTAAATACAATAAGTTTATTAATTAAAATTTTTAATTCTTTTACAGTTACATAATCACGAATTTGTTGAAGTTTGTATGAAAATATTATATCAAGTCGAATTACAACGCACAACATTAGAACAAATGTGGGGTTTCTCTGTTGAAGCTGAATTAATTGAAAATGCTGAACGTCAAGATGAACTTTGTTGTTATGTTAGTCGTGTTGAAGATAAAAGTGTTGCAATGCATAATGGTAAGTGATATATATTTTTTTTTAAAAATACTTTTTTTAATTATATTTTAATTTTAATAAACGGTTTGTAAATGTTGTAATCGTATTTAAAACAAATAGTTAATGTAAAGTCTTTTGTCTTTTGTCTTATTGTAATTCGCACATATTTTTCAAATTTCCATTTATTTGTAGCTTTAGTTAATAGAACTTTTATATTAGTTAATAGAACTTCTTTAAGAAGAGGTTTAAGCTAAACTTTGGCTTGTTATAACATAAACAGGTTTCTTTTAAAATCCAATTGGAGATCGAATCCCATTTTCTTTAATACCTAATCATTACTTAAAACTTCCTTTCATGTTTGAAGTTCTTATAACTAAGATTAAAATTAGGATTCCTCATTTTCAATTCGTTTTTCAGAATTAAGTTGAAAATTTATAAAATTGCATAAAAATTCAAACAAATTATTAAATTTTTTACAATTCTCAATTATAAAATAACTCAGTAAATATTAAATTATAATTGAATTTCAAATTATTTGAAAAATTTTCTTTTTTTTCATATTTTACCGTTAAATATTTAATGTGAAAAATATTATAGAACAGTTCAGCGTGTTTCTGCTGTATTTACAAAAATTTTTTAAACAACATTTAACTCTTTCAAAATACTTAACAAATATTAAATTTACGTGAACATCATGTACCGATTATTAACTTCGGTTTTTATTTAAAATTATTAATAAAAAATTTTTATCGTTTTTTCAATTGCAAAAATTTTTTGCAAAATAAAACCTTAAAACTAGTTTTAATCTTACAGGTATTCAAATTACTACTTAATCCTTCCACCTCTAGAATTCCTAAAAGACTACCTATGCAATTTAGTAAACATTCTTTTATAATCTAAATCTTAAATTTAAGTCAAGGGAAACTTACCCCTGAACTAGAATTTTAACGGTGCTAATTTGTGAGACAGGTAGATAACAAATTTGTCTGTTAACCTCCTAATATGTTCGTAAATATTCAGATGAATTCCATTAAAAATATTTAAAAATATTTAAAAATATATACATATAAATATCCTATACCCGATTTAGGTGTTAAAACTATAAAAATAAATTAAAATTCAAAACCACAATATTTTGAGATACTGTTAAACTGTTAGGCTAACAAGTCTGTCTGCCTTTGTCTTCCATTTCAAAGTTAAACCGAAGCTTAGACAAAATTTAAACATTAAATACACAATTAAATAGCTATTGGGTTTAGAAAATAAAAACAAACAGTTGGAAATTAAAAATGGTGGAAGTTAAACTTTACAAGCAGATTTTCGTCCTAACAAATTTATTCGAAATTCATGAACAAGGACATTTTGGTCAAAAACACATTGAAAGAATCTAAGATTCCTCAAATTCAGTTATAAATAACATTTATATGCGTTAATTTTTTAACGAAACCTATGCAGATAGCCAAAATACAAGTATTTGAACTTAAATTCTACGAAATTAGAATTTCGAAGGAATTACGATTTTCTTCAAAAATTTATTATTCATACCAGACCAGAAGGTGGAAAAATTTCTCTCGTTTTTTTTTTTTTTAATTTCTAAAGAAAAATTTTCAAAAAAAAAAAAATGAAAAATAAGATGAAAATTTTGTTAATGTGATGTGAAATAAGTCGATAGATGTTTAATGTATATATATAAATATATATGTATTTATATATTATAGAAGAAAGTGGTTCAGGTATAAAATAAAACATTAAATAAAACTTCAAACGAATTTTCTTTTAATGTTTTTTTTTTTTTCAATTTTATATATATATATATTAATATTTTTACATATATACATAAACTAGGAAATAATTTCTATTTTATTTTCTAATTTTCCAATTGCTTTTGACATTTACTTCGATTTATTTTTAGAAATTTTGAAAATTAACTTGTTTCTAAAAATATAAAGTGAGTTTTTTTTTTCTACAGGGTAATTTGTTTTGTAAATTGATAAAATATTTTAAATTATTGTTTTTTCCGGGAAGAATCTTTAAAAGTCTAAAAGATTTCTATTTTTTTCGAAAAGAGGTTAAAGGGGACTTAAATTAGTTTGAGGGCTAAAAATAGAAGTATGAAAATTCGTTTTTTAGTATGTTAATTCATAGGGTTTCCTAGGGACTTATGGATTAACAAACAAGCTTTAAGTCAACTCAAACAGCCGATTCCTACAAATCAGCTCAACACAGCAGCGATTCCTGTCATGATTTATATATATTACAGGGTGTGTATGGAAAAACGGTAGATTTTATAAATAATTTTAAAATCGCTTTTAATTCGAATTTTTCCATGCACGAAGATTCTAAAACTCTGGACAAAGATAGCAACCTGAAATTTGTAAATCACTTTAAAATAGATTCTAATATAGAATCTCTCGGAGATCTCTCAGATTATATAGGAATTAATATTGAATTTTTTATCGCTCTTAAAACCCTATGATAATATAATATGACAGTGAATTAATTTTTATTATATACGAGTACTTTTAAATTAACTTGCTTGCGTCTTTGAGTTTATTTTTCATTTTATAAGTTGTGATACATTAATATTAGAAATCTAATCATAAATTCTTAAGAATTGCATGGTACAGAGGTTAGCGAAGTGGCTTCGGGTGTAAAAGGATGTTGACATCAGACAGTTCTTCTTTCTGTTGACCTTAATCCAACAATTTATTTTTATATTAAAACACTTTTAAATGCAAAAAATCGACTATAAATTTTTGGTTAATGTAAATTTTCAATATTTTAAGCTAAGAAGTTTTCAATCATTAAACGAACTGTTTCAATGATTAATGTTTATATGTTTTTGATTGAATCTAATATCACACAGGGTCACTTCCTCGTTCATTTTCCATTTAAAAATTTCCATTTTTTCCGTTACCATTTTCTGGGAAACTACCTGATCGATTTACCTGAAATTGGTTTAACACATATCCTTTCTGCCAACAAAAAATTTATGATTGAGAAATTAGAGAAATATTGTTTATTTATTTATTTACTTATTTGAATATGACGCTTTACACTGAATTACGCAATATTGGTGAAGCCCTCGGCTACCCGGGCCACTGTGGGCTAAGACAAATATTGCTTGGATTCAGATTTATGGCATGAAAGAAAACTTGCATATTTTTAGGCTTCTTTCATTGTTTAAAACTCTCTTCTCAGCATTTATAGAAAAATCCTCAGTCAAAATTAAAACTAACTTTAAAACAATATAATAACGTGTTGACAGCTTTTAAAATTTTCCAAAACAGTGTACCGAAAATTTTTAAAAGTTTTCATTAAAGCAAAAAACTAAAACAAATATATTACATAAAATATGTATATTAATACTAGAAGCTTTTGTATAGATTTAATAAATTTCATACCTAAATGAAAAACTAAAAATAAATAGCTTATGAACTTAGTTTTTTTATTACCTGGTTTCTTACTTATTTCTGACATAAATTTCAAGAGGTTTGGGTGTACTATTCCAAATCATACTTGGCCCTTCGTATTTCGTATATGACCTCATGAACGTCCTTCGACCCCTCATTTATAAACTCCGCCTCATTATACTAATTAGAAAAATATTGAATAAAATTATCTACATATACAAAAATAGGGTACAATAGTTCTAACTTTGCTATACAGTTTTTAACCACTTTTACTACTCGGATTACTTTGAAGTGGAGATATTTTACATGCAGAATTGAGTGAAAAATTAAAATTAGCTTTAAAAATCCGGTTTTCATTTTCGAGGAAATGATATACTCAATAAATGATTCGAGTGTCTTAATAGTTTCCAAATTTTGAGTGATTGTAATATCTAAATTCTAATTTGTAATTCTCATTGACGACGTTTCAAACGACGTAATTCTTAAGTTTCAAACGACGTTTCCGTTGCGAATCCGCCAAACTTGTTATTATTTACAGCTTTTTTCTGTGTTCATTTAGGTTCTACTGGCTTTGGGGAAATCTTGTTGATTCAGTGTTATTTACACTGTATTCCAATAAATTTTTATTCATATGTACTCTATATATTGTAAGTCTTTTACATCTTTTAAAGATACCCTTAGATGTGGTATTAAAAATTATTATAATTTCAGATTAAATTGTAAAACTTTATTTAAAACAATTTACATTATATTTACATTGTATTTATTAGTATGGTATCACTTATCAGTATTCACAAATATAAATTTATTTAAATTACAACATTTTAAATATTGTGTTGAATAAAATATTTTATTTTAAATAATAATAATTTTTTTTTTTCAAAATTTATAAAAATAAATCCATTACATATTGAATACCGTATTGTTTTCTTGTAAATTATTCAAAAATTTTTTGCATTTCAATGTTCAAAAAATTGAAACAACGTTTTTTGAGGGTTTTTTTTTTTTATTTGTTAAATTTTTCCTTCCTTCCTACTTTGATTTTTGAATTGCTGCTTTCATGTTTTTATTTTTTTTTTTTTCAATTCTATTTTTTTTTTTTGTTGTTTTTTTTTTTTTTTTTGAGCCTTAAGGAAAACACCAAACAATAACAGTAAATATAAGAAAAAACCAAAAATAGAAAATTTCAAAAGTACAAAAAAAAAAAAAATATAGAATAAAACTCCAAATGAAATTCTATGCAATAACTGTGAGTAGATTCTGTATTTTGTATATATATATATATATATATATACCATGTACTTTAATAGGCGTATATATATATATGTGCTCACTCAATTTTTTATTTTAATAAAAAAAGTTTCATTTTTTATTTTCAATAACTTGAAAAATAAAAATAAAAAACAAAAAAATAAAAAAAATTTAATTTATACATATATCACAATTTCAGTAGGATCTAGTAAAAGATCTAGAGTAATCTGAGCGCGGAATCAAAAACAAAATATTGAATAAAAAAAAGACATAGCAATAGAACAGTAGGGTACTCCATTGATATTATAAATCTTTTTTATACCCTACCCTCTCTTCCCCCCTCCCATTTTATGAGTTTATGAATGTTTATACAGAAAAAAAAAAAACAGCAATATTTTATATTCTTATTCATTTTTCTTTCCTTTTCTATCATTTATTCTATCTCTTTTCATACATATCTTTCAATTTTTTTTTTTTTATTTTTTTTGTTTTTTTTTTTTTTTAATATTCATTTTTATCTCTTCTTATTTTTTCATCTTCATACCCATTGCCACTAGATTATTCAAATATGCATATTATATAGAGTACTACATACTGTTTTTATTTATTTTTTATTATTTTTTTTTTGTTTTTTTTTTTTTTTGTTGTTTTTTTTTGCTATTCATAAAAGATACACTTGAGAAATATAAAGGTTAATTGAAAACGTATACACAAGTGGGAGTTAAATTCAATCAAATTCAATTTTCTACAAATATATATATATATATATATATCTCCACATATGTATGTACAAATAGAATATGTATATAAATACTAGAAGCTTTTGTATAGATTTAATAAATTTCATACCTAAATGATACATTACATAATATGCATGTATAATATGTATATCTATATTACAATATATATACATATACAATTGTACTTGAATAAAATTTTATAGGTCCTACCTCTAGTAGTAGTACTTTTTTTTTGTGTTTTTTTTTCATACAAAAAATAATGGTGGTGAAAAAATAAAAAAAAATCACATGTAAATACACCTTTCACCTTGTAACTATTATATATATATATAATAATATATATATAATATATATATATATGAATGAACTCTCTTTATACTCAATTTCTCACAACATTTTATAACAAAAAAAAATAGAATAAAAAATAATGATAAAAAAAACTGCCTACATGTATTTACATTTTACCTGATTGTCAATACATTTTGCTTACAGTATTGGACAAAAATGTGTACAACAACATTTTTTATTATTTTAAAATTTTATTTTGAAATTCATAATATTAAAAATTTTGTTTGCTAGTAATGAAAGGGAATTTTGAAAGATATGAAAGGCGGATTTTACAAACTTTAATAAGTTTATTCAAACCAAGCGTCATAAATTTTTGACATAAATGTAAACTAATGTAGAGAAAACTGAGACGTTATATATTATTTCAAATTTCGTAGAAGTTGTTTCAAGTAATATATGTTTTTTGGATGTTAAGAATGGTTGAAAAATTGTTTAGTTCCCTACTTCGTAAGCTTGTGTATTTTTTTATTTCCTTATTCTAGTTCTTTTGACAAATAATTAATATTTAATTTAAACTAAAGCTAAGCCATGCACACCTTCTTTTGCTATAATCAATTTTTTCTTTGCTAACCAGCATACTAACATATTTTAATTCTATAATATTATAGTACTTATTACTTTTAATTAGTTCATATTCTATCTTAAAATCAATAGCTTCATATTAACCAGCTTAATAAATCATTTAAATGATAACGGTATAATACTTGGTTTAATTGACAGTCTCGTCTTAATTCTAGTTTTGGCTAGGTGATGTTTCAAATTAAATCTAAGAAGTCGTCTGATAATGAAAGGATAAATTGAAATTGAATGAAAAGATAGTAATTATAGTGCCTTTATTTCTCGATAGATTGTCAAGACATTGTAAATTCTTACTTAAACTTCCGAGTTTAGCTCAACAGTATATGGCTGCACCAAATGGATATTGGATACTTTAGAAAGGTTACAAAAACACAGTTATAAGACTTAAGATGCTTGAAAATAAAATTAAAAGTTCAATGTGAAACAAATTCAATATGAAATCCTGCTGATTAACTCCAAATATCACATACTCTACTAAGCTTATTTTGTTCGAAAGGTTTCAAATTATATTCAAAGCTTAGCCAGACTTAGTCTAAGTTTAATCATTGGCTAATGGTGTATAAGTCTAATGGTGCTCCAGTTTTCGATTTCATTTGATCTTTTCTTTTAATTACGAATTATATCGTATATTTTAGCTAAGTTTGCTCAAAATAATTTGTACAAATAAGTTTTAAGGAATATTTTTAAAAACAAAGCGTCTAATCGGAAATGCTAATCTACTGCTACTGATTAGCTTTCATCTTATTACTTATTCAAATTTTAAGATTATGATTTTGTTTCAATACTCTTAATTAGTTTCAATACTGTAAAGTATTATTGGTATGTTCACAAATATATATATATTTATACAATTTTTTTTCTAAATTTTAATATACATAAATAGAATATATATTTGATTTTATATATATATATATATATATATATAATTATGGGAAGACATATAAGTAAAATTATATTCAAACGTAAAAGTAAATTTAACACACTAATTGCTAAATTCTCATCATATTTTCTAGCAAAAAATAAAGTAATAAAAAAAAATAGATTTTGATTAGGTAATAAGTAAACATATATATATATATATACTACTTGTATGTACTTATACAATTAGAGTAATATATATAAAATGAAATTGTTAACATAATTATAATGGTTTTGATGGTTATTATACTATTATTAGATATTTTATTAAAAGAAAATTATTAAAATGGTTTATTTACTTATATTTTTAATATAATTATTATAAAATAAAAACAGGGTGTTAGAAAATTAACGTATAAATTAATATAATTTAAAATAAATTAGAAAAAGAGACTTTTTTTCGTAAAAATGATATATATTCACCTTTCATTCTAACTGCAGAGTGTATATTTACGGTGATGTGAATTAAGGCCCTGCGAAATAATGCCCCTGGGGTGTTATTCCCCATTTAATGAGAAACAACGCCCTGGAGTATTATTTCCCATAGTAATTGAGAAAAAAAACCCCAAAAATATGAGAAATAAAGCTCAAGGTTTTATTTCTCTTTTAACAAGACTTTTAACTACGACCTTTTTGAAAAATAAAGCCCCGGGGTATCATTTCCTATTTCAATTGAAATTGCAAATGAAAAAAACACAATGGTTTCATATATTTTTAGTAAAAAGTTAATAATATCAGTGACGGGAACAAATATATACAGGTTTTCTTGAACTATAATATCAAGAATAATTAGCACACATTTTGGAGCTAAGATCAAAATCAGGGGTCTTCCCTTTTTCCGAAATTAAAAACCAAATAATAATTTTGCATATTAACTACATTTATACTACAAACTACACATATAAACCAGATGTTGTAACCAAAGTATTGCATACATTAATCCATTAATACTCTGGATAAAGGGTCAGCTTTGATTTTTTAACCAACTTAAATATGCCTCCTAATATAGAATCTCTTATAGACAAATATATAAATATTAAATACATATTGTTTTATATATAATATTTTACTAATATGTATAAATATGGTTTGAATATTACAAAAATGGATTTTACTACATATTTAATGAAAAATAATGAGTCATTATTCCTCAAGAAAACAAAGATTCAATTGAAAGAGAAACAACACCCGAGACTTTATTTCTTACCGAAGTCGTAGTTCAACTTAAAAGAAAAATAAATCCCTGCGCTCTGTTACTCAATTACTATGAGAAAAAATACCCCAAGGCATTCCCCGGAGCTTTATTTTGCAGGGCCTTAGTTCAGGTCACCATATGAATTTCTCTGATAACTGTTAATCAGCCATTAATATTCGAATCTTTTGCTCTGAAAGTTTTTAGGGAATCCAGGACTAGTTTAAGTTCATTATAATGCCTTTTGTAAATGAAATAATTTTAGATGAACTCTTAATACTGGGAAACATATACTGAGGATACAG